>LUCW03002391.1:30000-51240 GCA_001586965.3 Sphaeroforma sirkka | reverse complement strand
TTTTCTCTATATATACTCTATATATAGTGTATACATTTGAAAGGGCACTCGGTTTGCTATGTTGTAACAACTTAATTTTCGGTGATCTTACAGAGCATTGTATCGATTGGTCTTTTAAATTCAGCGCTGCCAAACATTACAGAAATATTCTCTGCTACTATAATTGTTTCTATATTGTATACACTCAGCTGTTATTTAAGTTGTAAGTGTGTTTCCAGGTATGCTACAATATGTTCCAGGTTTATTACAATATGTTACTAAGGTCTAGACTAGCTCAACTTGTATCCGAGCGTAAGCCTCAATAAATGTTTCTCTTACTGTTCTGATCGCTGTTGTTGCTTCATACACCGGTGAGTATTTGAACATATTGTATTACCAAAGTAAACATATCAGTCATATATCTCCTCATATTGTACTATCTATATTTTCGGTTCACATTTCATGGATTTTGTAAAGGTTGTGTTTTTCGGTACTGTCTTACTGGTGTATGTACTTCTCACAATTCGAAGTGCGTAAAGTAGATTGGAAGCCAAACACTTCGAATTCAGGAATATATACTACAAATGTCATATCATTTATTAGTGAATGTTGCTAGTGATTTCTCTGCGAGCTAGAATCTGATTGTGTTCGAATCTACGAGCGGCAGGTGCATTTGCGTCCATGTCACTTAAATTCCAGCAGCCTGAGCATCCATCAATACTTTTAGGTCTCTCTTCAAAGAACTGAAGAATATGTTATACTCGGCTTGTGGTTTGTCCAAAAAGTACATGCAACGCTCAGTTTCGATCCACACATCATCGGTCTCTCGGTCCAAAAAGATCTCACGGATGTCGTCGATCACTATGTCCCTGCTATCGCCGGTCTTACCCAGGATTGTGCCGAAGACGATTACTTCCTGATCGTTCGCGTGCAGCAGACATAATTCGGAGTGTCGAGTGGCTGTGAATTGGGTCAGTTTTCGATACTGACCATCGGCTGAGAGAAGCACCATTTCCTCGGGTGCCACTGAATGGTAAGGAGGAAGAGTCATCGCTTGAGACATGGCAAAATGTGAAGCTGTGGAATGTCTATATTAAATATCGCATTGGCAAGTCGCAAAGAGGGACAATTTCATAACAATGAAATTAGAGAATGAAACAGTGCGAATTCGCAGAACACATACGCATGCTTTCGTGGGTAAGTCCGGACAAGCTCAGGTACGATCCTCGAGCGCCCATACTGCCTTGAGTCTTTCTGTACAGGAGATACACAGCAAGAGCAGCAAATATGATTGAGATGCCCACCGCCGCTGATAAGCCCGCAGCCATTCCGATACCCAATTCTGTGTCCTCGTCCGCAAGATCAGAGTTCGCGAGGATTAGACTGAGACTACCGACAGTCTCAAATCGTTGACAGAACTCGTGCTTCTGCCAGTCGAAATTGATATCGCATGCTGGATCATCGCCCGATAGAATGTGTGTATTTTGAGTGACGGTGCTACTAGCATTGGCCACGAAGTTGGACTCCATTGGAGAGGAGCCGGTTTCATTTCCAGTGCCGTATACACATCGAGTGGAATTGGAGGTGGTTCGAATAATTGCATCTGTGCCATTGTTGGTGACATCGACTTCCAAAACCTTGGTCGGGATATTTCCTAGAATCATGTAGCTAGTCTTGGTTGGGATTATATCAAGAACCGGTTTGGGCCTCACTAGATCGCAAGGGTGCGTGAATAGACCGAAGTACGTCGGGATCGTTGCAATATCTGCGATGCGTAATTTCATTATTGAGATTGAGTTCATTATCTAACGGCCTGGTGAGTGTGATCTGCAAATGCAAGTCTAGTCGCAAGCACCAACCCCACGCACCAACCCCACAAGTTAAAGCCATGCAAACACCGACTCTATGCTGTATGTTTTTTTAGCAATATGGAGCCGTCCTTTCTTAGCAATATAGAGTCGTCCTTTCTTAACAATACAGAATGGGCGGCTCGAGTCCGAACGCTGACAACCAAATCAAAGCAACAGAGCGATTCAAACAGAAAGTTTAGGCTGTCTGTCAATGGAAATATTGAATCAAAACTAGACGAGTGACGACTCGCAACACACCACAAGCTTCTGAGTAGTACGTATTGCAGGCTCATCTATTTAAACGCAGAATCGAAATTCACACCTGGACAGTTTACAGTTTTCCCTGATGACACCCACAATGGCTTTTCTTCCAGTGTCATTGTCACGGAGCACTCACTTGTAGTCGGATTTGCAATACCAGTCACTCTCAATTCAATCTCAAGTCTCTCCAGAGGCTTGTATTCGGATACAGTATGTGTACTAGCTGGTGGCGTGACTATGTTGTCACCGGTACAATTGACCGTGATGGTCACGAGAGCCTTTCCCGTACCGGCATTAGTGACGTTTGTGAGAACCAACTTTCCCTTGTCTTCTTCATATTGCACAAGGCTTGGTTCCCAAACAACTTGGCTACATGCTTGTTCCAGCAACACGGAGTTGTCTTGGGTTTCCCACTCGGTTTGGTTGTAGTAAAGGAAGGGCTCCAGAATTTCGAACGCCTCTGCACCGTACAATGAAGTCACCCCTGTGTGGCCCTCAACTCCCGTTAAATCCGGAACGTGGCGTGTAGAAAACTCGCCATTTGCGAATTCATATTCCATACTTCGTTTCGTAGAGTTTGAGGCAAAATCATCATAAAGCTTTTTGTATTCAGGGTGTCCGAAAAATGCCGAAGTCGTGACTAAGGCATTGCTATCAAGCCGAGCGAGGCAATCATCAGTTGCTGTGCACATGCCTTCAACTGGGGGTACGTAGTCAATTTCTCCGCATCCTGTATACAGCGCACTAGTGTTTCGCACCATAAAAGTGTCAAGGTATGTACCAATAGTACAAATATTATCCCTGATCGATGAGAATGCATCAGCACGAGCCAAATATGCTGTGTAATTGGGTCTCAGAATGGGTACCAGCGCGAAAGCTGAGTTGCTGGAGTACTCGTAATTCTCGTATGCCTCAGCATGAAGAACATCGGGAACGACCTGCTTGAAGCTCGTGAACGGTCTCGGTTCTCGAATAATTTGCGGCGACAAGGGGCTAATAGGGTAAGGGACATCACAGCTATCACAGGCACCTGACTCTCCATTGACGAGATCAGGGTATCGGAACTCAAATGTCTCCTCCTTGAAGGATTCGATAGGAGCCCCCTCTTCGTCAGTGGAAATCCATGAAATTTCAAACCCCTGAGGTGAATTAGCGATTGTCGTGTCGATTGTTTCGAAGCTGCGAATTTCGTACGCCACGCCCCCGGTAGTCACAGGTACATCCAAAGTATCCAATATGTAGAATCCTGGGCCACCCATGATGTAATCAATTTCCACAGTATTACCTGGCACATAATTTGATACCTCACCGTAAAGTCGTATAGGCTGCGGTCTTGAAATGGGTGTTGACTCCGTAGTGTCTGTATTTATATTTGGTAAGTTTTCGACTCCGAATTTCAAGGCTGAGGGCTGTGGGCATACTAATTCCACCTGACTGCTTGATTCGATCAACTCCACCCACGCGGTACAACCAACATGGTAGTTCATGACTCTTTCTCTCTGTGATGTTAAAAGTCATCGAATGTGAATATTATATGAGAAAATGCAAACAACATGTGTACAGTGTACTGAAAGTGACCAACTCAGACCCACACACTGAATTCGCCAGTTGATACCTCTGCGTTTGTCTCCATATTAGTGTCAAAGCTGGTGGTAATACTCATAATGGGTATCGGCAATAGTTCTCTTAGCGAGCTATCGTAGAAGGTGCGCTCTTTCAGCTCAATCACCATGAATCCATCGGATGTTGGAGCGATCTGAGAGACGGGAAACAATTAGTTAATATTGGGAGAATCTTCATTGTGGATGGGTATAACTACAAGCCTGACTGACTGGAAAAGGAGTCCTTAAAAATGATACATAGGATATTGGCGCTGCAAGGCTATTGGCCCTGCATATTGGCATATGGTTTGATGAAGACATTTTGAATTCAATGATATTTAATAAGGTGGTGGTAAATACAGTTTGACAACCATTTTATTCTATAAGATATATAGGAATTTGAGAATATCTCTTGGATAGCTTCATTCATCGATACGATATCAAATGCTGAGCAAACCCTCTGCGTTTAAAATATGGTAACTAAGTTGCTATTTCAGACCTTGGGATTACCTATCCTGCCTTACCTTGCCGTTTTCAGTGACTCCATCGTAAAGCTCGGAAATGAAGGTACCAGCTTCGACTTTTGGATCCACGAACACATCCATGTCAATCAAACTCCATTCTTGGCTGCTTTGTGAATAATGTTTCACATTGAACAAATCCAATCCCGTGATATCTTTCGTTTCAAAATACTCCATAGCTGGAATGAACTGCCCGTTATCATCTTTGACGTACACCTCAGCGTCTTCAGGGACGTCAAATTTGAAAGTGAAGCTGTGAAGAGGATAAGAAAATTATAAGGGAGTTGCAATCAAAAGTAAACACCATGATCGATTGGGTATTGAAGAATTTAGCCATTTTGCGGATGAAAACAAACTTCATGTTGCGTCTATTTTTAGAATCATGTCAAATTGCTGCACCTACGTATGAGCAACGTCTTCGGTCACGAAAACCGAATTTTCTTCTGTGACATATCGAGAGTGGACTGGCCCACTAAGGCCCCCACTTGATACGATGGCAGTGTAGTCCGTCAGCACTGATGGGGCACATTCCTGGTGAGCAGAAAAGATATTTGCATTTGAGGTATGGGTTTGGAGTATCGTTGTGCACACACAGTCTATCTCATATATGGACTCTCGATAGCAATGTCCATCCCATTCTCGGCTAATCAGTTAAAGGATACGTACCTGTGCTGTCACGGACTGAAGTTCAAAGGACAGTCCGAAACCGAACAAGAGCGCTTTAAGTAGCATTTTGAGATGTAATACGTATAGTTTGATACTAACTTTTGTCTACTTAGTTGTGATCTTCGTCGTTCGTGCGCTGCAGTGTATGAAAGATGTAGGATGTCAATCATTCCTTTTTAAGGTCGACTACAAATTAAATTCCATTGCACAATTGATGATAATATAGTTGGCAAGGTTTACGAACCCTACAGAAGACTTGACGACGTTATCTGCTTTAGAAAATAAATTCTTTCTCCTGATTAACTCCGCCCTGAGCGCAGATTTCTGAGGCCTCGTCGTGCTTCAAGTCTAGAAATTGCTGCGATACTTTGTTCCAACGGTGATATCGAGCAAATATAATTCCATTTTGCCGCAGGACAAAGATTGTTTTTTTTTAAAGATCCGCATTGTCGGACTACCAGTATGTATTTATTTATTATACTATGTACCAACACATGATGAAATAACGCGGGTTGTATAGAAAAAAAACAAGGACAAATATTTATATATGTATATATAAAATATTTATATAAATAAAAAATATCGTCGCCCTCAGGCTCCCTCAGCCCTCAAGCCCTCGGCCACAGGTCTCCGCGGCTCCACCGCTCCAGCAAACTCTGAAACTCAAAGCGACACACAAGAGTTCACACAAGTTCACAACTCTGAACTCACAGTCTCACACACACGCGAGAGAGTGAAAGTCTGAAAGACTCAGCGTCCTGTGAACCTGCGGGCCTGAGCCCTGAGCCACGGGCCCATGCCCCACGGCCACAGGTCACAGGCCCACAGCACCACACGACATATCCACCGTAGGCTCCATTGTCCACAGCCCTCAAAAATACAGATCCACTAAATGAAATATATACTCCTTTATTTTTTATATCTAAACTTGCAAATCAAACGAAAATACATGTATATATATGCATTATGTAAATATTTACATACTGTATAGTGCATCATGTATGTATGTACATTTTTTTTTGTTTTGTTTTATTAGGAGCCTCCTCAGGCTATGATTTTATATAAATAAACCGGGGGTCTTCCCAGGGCTCTAATGTCAGGAGTCTGTGGTTTTTTTTCAATATCGGCTCAAATCGGGATTTCTCAATGAATTTGGGCTTTACTCATCGACCTGAAAAAGATGAGCTGTTTGAAATTTAATATCACATTTCAAAATTTGGATTTTCAGATTTGGCCACAACTGTGCCGAAAAACACATCATTTTTATATATTTTTCGCACATATGAAGGTGTTCTAATAAAAATAGAGATTCAAACTCTTCGGATTTGAACTCACCATGACTGACTGCCCCTTTACAACAATTTTCAGAAATATCTGACGGTCAATATTGGACTTTGTTTTCGTGAAATTGCAAACTTTTTAAATATACATTCATTTTTATTTAAAGGTGCTGGTCTATAAATTGATTAATTGTTAGATATACTCTATTCGGCACCCGTCTATGTGATGTATACTTCTTCTGTGCGAAAATAGCAGCTACTCCTGTCATTCTTTTTGAATACAAGTGTATGTATCTACTAGCATGTCTCGCGAACGGTCTTATTCTTGCAGGTGGAACGCTATCCAGAGCCTCGATTAGAACCTTTTTCAATCCCTCGTACTTATAAAGACAGTTCTTTCGGCAGGCCATTGGCACTGAGCCCCAATATCACTTTATGTAGTTACATTCACAGCAGTCTTAGGGAAGAATATACATTGAGTGTTATTCCGTTCGCATATCTTTTGTAAAAGTGATGTAGTTTCCTTGAAGTTGGGCTCATGCGTGAGGAAGTATTTGCTGCATTCGTCACATGGGTTGAGTTGACGTTCAGCTCCTTGTGTGCACCATAATATATATATATATATATATATATATATATATATATATATATATATATATATATATATATATATATATATGTATATATATATATATGTATATATGCATATATATATATATGCATATATATATATATATATATATATATATATATATAAAATATATATAAAACATACATACATATACATATACATATGCATACATATGCATATGCATATACATATGCATATTATTATTACATACGTTTACGTTTTACGTTACATTTTACGTTTTACGTTTACATCTAAATTCACACTTTTACGTTTTACATATACATATATATTTGCGTTATACATTTATATTCACATTTACATATACATACACATACACGTTTTATTACATATATGCATATATGTATATATATATATATATATATATATATGTATATATATATATATATATATATATATATATATATATATATATATATATATATATATATATATATATATATACATATACATTTACATATACATTTACATATACATATACATATACATATAAATATACATATACATATACAAATACATATACATATATATATATCCAGAGAAAAAGGCGCAATGACCGTATGTACTATGTATGTGGTCGTGGTCGTTTTATGAACTAAAATGTTTCAATTAGAAGGCTATGAAATTAAAAATTGCCGTAAGGCGGTTCGGATGTGCTACTTTGTTTTAGGATTTCCCCTGGTTTTTTTTTGACTTTTGGTGGATTTGTCAATTTTAAACCTGTAGTACATTTATGACTTTCTGGCCCCTATGACAGCCTAAAATTGTATCAAATGGTGTCATCAGTTTCGTAGACAGTAAAATTATTTATTTTGCCGGCCCTATGTACTAACAAAAACACTGTAGAGTGAGTGTAGACATCAATTTTATGTAAAAACAAGCATCTGTACTTGCATCTTGCTTGCATAGCCCTATATACAATTCGTTTGTTCTAGACTATCAGCACTATTAAATCAACTACCCGGGAAAAGGAAGAGTTCGCAAACATATACGGTGGGACCGTGAGTACAACGATTTCTTTCGCAATCGTCGGTGTCGAGGCTTCTGAGCTGGCCGCTGATGTAGTCATGACTACTGTATACCTGCGGATGTCTTGTGGATGTTGTTGTATTGCAGACTAGTAGTTTCATGGCGATTCACTGTATGGATATCAGACTGGAGAAATATATTTTCTAGACTTCGTCATTGAATTGTCACAAACACGATTCAGTTTCCAATGGATGTTTATTGGTTGTCTATCAGTTCGGCGGGATTTTCCTCCACACAATGGCGAGTGATTTACTGTCAAGTTATGTACTATAATGTGTATCGTATTGTGACACAAGTTGGAGAAACCATACTGTGGCAGCATTTGGTCTGATTTGATTGGTCTAGACTAAGGTCAGAGCCAGATTTATAATTTGTTATCCCACCCCGCCTCTGATTTGGGGGCCAAAATAACCCCTAAAAACCAAAGTAGCACATTCGAACCGCCTAATATATGAAATTTTCAATACGTAATACGTGAACATTTTAGGAAATCTTAAACTATGTATAATATCACTATGGCCAAAACTTGGGATAAAATTTGAGAATTGTCACCCAAAAAAAAACAGGGACAATGTTCAACGTAAAATTCTATATTTTTATAAATAAGCATATGTAAATAGCCTTCTGCTATTTTTAAAAATTGTATTGTTGATTTTTAAATGGTTTTGTTTCTTTTTCAATAGAAAATCAAATCAAAATCAAACAATGGTTGTTCTTAGGTCTCTTGGTGTGAACTGTCAACTGTGAAGTGTGAGATTTCAGATTTGTTACAGAATTGTAATTTATGAAGTGTGAATGTATAAATAATCAAATTGTTTGGAAAGTTCTGAACGAGTTTGAAATTCAATGAGTTCTAGCCATGAGTTTTTTGGACATGAAAGAGTTGAATACCAAGTAAGTAAGTTAATCAACGAGTTTTTTTCTGGAGGTTCTGGGTTCTGCAATGAGTTTAGGAACGCGGTGTAGTTAATTTTTACAGCCAATGAATTCACGAGCATTGATCGACGGACGGATAGAACTTCTCTTAAAAAGTGTGGCAGAACCTCCAGACGAAAAGACAAAAACCATTACAGAGTAGTCATGTGGGTGCTGGAGCGCCTGAGCACTTCAAAAGTATTCTGCTAAATTTAAAAAAGAGTTAAAATATTAGGAAATTACCTGGTAGACGAAGTAGAGGCTAGAGAGGTGCGCCTGTGGGAACTTTTGTGCACACTTTCAGTATTTATCTATTTTAAATAAACGAAAATTATTAGGAAATTACCTGAGGTTCACAAATATTTACATTGAGTTCAAAAGAGTAAAACATTCGTCGAAATTCCATTCATTTCATTAGCTATAAATATTAACTGAATTTTTTTTAAGTTTTTGTTTTGATTTTAGAAAAACACAACAAACAGTATATAGTAGTGAACCAGAACAACTCAACACAGCTGATTGCTGAACAGTGAACACTGAACAAGAGAACCAAATACAAACACGAAAAACTGAAAAAGCCATCGTTTAATTCGTTAATTTGGGCACATTTGATTGGGAAGATAAAAGAACTGGGAATGTGCTAAAAATTTATATAAAGGCATATTAGGCTATTATAATACAACCGGTCCCAAACACACTGTAAATATTAAAACAGTATATTTTTTTCAATTACGACAGTCTAGTAGAGGTCGAGTATGTAAATACTATATAAATATCGCAAGGCGCAAACTAGGGCTAACCTATTTGTTATCCCCATCCCGCCCCCTGTATCTTGGACCCAAAATTTACTTTAAAACAAGTATCACATCCGAACGACCAAACTGTCATAGGAGTCTTGGACTTTCGGGTACAACATGCATATTTTATTTTTTCTAAAAAATAAAGTGACGATAAAGATAGAAATCGAAATACAGTTCGCAGCGACGCAGTTTCGCACTCTAATTTTAGTATCCAAACGACTTCTTCAGTTCTTCAAAATAAACACAAATGTCTCTTTTAAAAAACAAATGATAAATAGACCCAAAAAATACTCTGAAATTCTCATATGTAGCTCTCTAAAGAATACAATTTCGGAAGTCTGTAGTTCTCGTAACTCTCTCAACTGCTCCCGAGTCCCGACTCCGAAGAGAGACAAGAGAATTGAGAGTGGGCCAGGGGCCTACCTATGTACTACAATTTTTGTTGTTTATTTCACGGCCCTCTGGATTTGGGTCTCTACAAAAAATATCGATTTCCGTTGTAGAATCTGATTTCCGCCAGAGGCCAATGGTCCTTGTTTTTCACTTCATATTCTTTAAAATACGGTTTTAAGAATAAACTAATATCTACTCTTATTTTTAAAACAAAATACTCTTATGTTAGAGGGGCCCTACGACCTACAGGCTCCAGAGAGACTCCTCTAGAGAGTCTCCTACGCTCTCTACTAGAGTAGAGACTCTAGTAAAGTCTAGAGAGTAGAGCGACGACCTTCTTCTTCAAAAAAACAGTTGTACAATGTACTTACCACTGTGGTGTAGCATGACAGCATCTAAGCAGTTATTTATTGTGGTAATTTGATTGGCGGTGAGGGGTTCTAACTTCTGTGATCACTGATCTAAGGGAAAATTTGCATCACACGATCAATTGCACAAAGGCATCTCACCTATCGTATGAGAAAATTTCAGCAGTCATGCATAATTCGGAATTCCTAAATAATTTACCCTGGCTGGTAAATAATTGCACAAAGGCATCTCACCTTTCGTATGAGAAAATTTCAGCAGTCATGCATAATTCGAATTCTAAATAATTTACCCTGGCTGGTAAATAAAAGTGCACCTGTGAAGAAGCTTCAGCAACGAAAGCCCCTCACTTGAGGTTGTGCTTATTGAGCGCGAACGTACCAACCCTGCAATGTGAACATGATGAACTTGATCCCACTGGGGAAGGTTGGACATTTGGCAGGCCTCTACTATATCCTCCATCGGGTTTTATTGAGGGCTGGGGCCGCCGTCTATTCGGATAAGTCGCCTAGATCGTCCACATCTAAATCTAATCGAGCAATGAGGTTTGTAATTCGAGTATGTATTGGTTAGTTAGATAGATGCCAGGAAAGAAATATGTTAGGGGTGAAATATTCCAGTCTGACTGACTTATCCGCCGTGCTGCAGATGAACATTGCGCAAAGCATACATAGAAGCAAAAATATAAATCTCCAATCTTAAAGATCAAGTACAACCTGTACGTTCTTAGCTCTTGTTCGGCTTTAGCAAGATAATCACCTACTATGTATACCCGAGCTATTTATTACATTCAGGAAATATTTGCTCTCACAAAAAAATTAATTCAAGCCACGTATTCGCACATAGAACAATATTTTGTCGCCACTCTTGGGCGATAGATCAACCGTTTACATACAAATACGTACGCATACTCAACATGGACTGGCAGCACAGATGATATTGGCACATGGGGCGACTGAGTCGACCAGAAAGAATGTACTCGCGACTAGCTCTACTACAGATTCCAGATATAAGTATACATAGACTTCATGTAAACTTCAAATGGACTCCGTACAGGTTTCTTATGCGATAAGCTCACGTTTTGACGATTCCATGATCTATAGCATGCGCTTCGCATGACACAGCGGTATCCACGATGACTTTTGCATTATTTGCCATCCAGATACAGACTTACAGTACTCACCATCTAAATCTGCGATATCTAAACCATCCAATTCACCGTCCAAGTCGTCCAGATCCGACACGTCAAAGTCATCTTCCCCATCTGAATCGGATTTAAGTGCTGAGGCTTCCTGCGTTGGCGAGGCTGAGGCTACTGCTTTTCATGAGGGAGGAGCATAACATTTACCTGTCAGCAGGGTATTTTGGCCTGTGATGCGTGCTTCGTACACATCTTACCACATGTAAACGTATCATTGAAGTCATCCCTCGGAAATACGAGCGCCGGCTTGCCATAACAACAACAATACCAGAAACAATCACAGTGAACCGATTACAGACAAACTCTTACATAAATATGCTGATAGAGAATTGCGCGACTTCTAGAAGTAATAATATTAAGATGATTGCCAACTTCTTACCATTTGATGGCACAGGAACGGTATCAGACCTTGTCTCTGCTATACCTTTGGTTTCAGTTATTTCATTCCCTGTGTTGCTCAGAGACTCTTCGGTGCTTAACGTATCATCAGAAGTTCTGCGCATGAGCTTGTTTGGTTGCGGAGGCGGTGACGCTACTATCTCAGAGTGCCTGTTGGTGAGTTGTGAACTTGAGTTGGATTCTGGGCTCGCCCCGACTTCCACCTGTGTTGGTTGAGGACCGAGACCGAGATGATAGTAAATATGGCATGTTGCTACTGAAAAGAAATGTATTGGAATATACGATTCACTGTGCGTGTGCCAGCCGAAGAAAAAATCGTTTCGCAGATCTAGTTAGGATTGATCCCATATTTTCTGTATGCTGTAAGGGTTCAACGGCCTCAGCAACAACGTTTTTTAACGCTGACGATATAACTTAAGTCGAGTGAAATCTCCTAAGCTGTAAAAGTCTCTACGAGTAAAACCTAAGAGACTGATTTTCAAGGTAACAGTCCAGATGCAGAAAGTAAAGACATTTACCTCACTTTGCATACTCGATAGTGAAGCCTGCTGTTTGATCAAAGACACCCGGTATAGATAATTTCGCCAGAAGCGACTCTCTTTCACAGTTTTAGGAACCAGTTCAAAGCGGACGGTCTCAATCCTAAAATACAATCAGATATGAGAACTAGATTAGCCAATGATATGCAAATATTGCGAAGCTGTCGATCGAAGTTGTGAAACAAACATACTCACTCCGTGCACTACGCTCTGTCAGCTGAGTCCAATCGTGTATGCATGACTGATCCGAATAGCAAAATGATCTCATCACCGACCATGACACCGTGTGCGCCCAGCAACAGTGGAAAAGCTTATAAACAAGTACATAAAATCTTAAAGGAAATTTAGATGTACGACGAGAAGTACATGTGGCCGGCTCGCATGGAGAGCAGACGCTAAAGACGTCCAGCACAAATAGAGGCAAGATGTCATTATAACATACCTTGGGTCGTATTTGAGGGCGGACATACACGCCGCCGAGAATATATCGAGATCGAAGTGGAAGTCATTGCCGGCCGGCGGGTCAACGAGAAAGTTACGTCTGTCCAGAGACAGAGTCAATATTTGAGCCTTTACCGACTCTTCATCCGCGAAACCCGCCCATAGGGGCATCATACTATTATCATCTGCAGGTAGAAAGAAAAAGATACACGGAGGGCTACCATGTATGATCTAAACGGTGTATTTAACAATCCCTTAGAGTGCGATGGTTCACTGGTCATGCTCAACGCTGATGTAAACTTTCACCTGTTCAGTTGGTATACACGCATATCTATATGGGTAAGAACAATATCCCAAAACTCCTATCAGATATGTAAATTAGTTTGTCTAGTTTTCACGCAATATATGTACACATTTTTTTACGGCTCAACAACAAACAGCATTATTTCCTAAATTGTTGCAGCAGGTATATAAAATTTTCGTGCTCGCCTCTTCTGTGTGTGTGTTTTTCTTTCTTTCGGAAACACGAATACATTGCAGATCAACGAACAGGTCAAGACTACACACTCCCGCCGCTTAGACCGTCTACGCTCAATGTATACCAAAGTTACTATGTGTACTAGCAGCCGACAATATACTAGTGTCAACATTCCTCGTACTTCGGATCACGTTGCATTATCGTGTAAAACACTTACGTTGAAACACTCTTGCTTGTTCCTTCTCTGCTAAAAATTTATTCTGCTCTTTTTCCCAATCTTCGGTCATGCCGTCTACGGTACTCCGAACCTTGCTACCGAGGACAGCGACTGAAGAGTACAAGAAAAGGTGAGATTCTAGATAAAATTCTTTCGAAAACAAGTGAAATCGACGTCATGGCGTGTATCCAGCATTAGCCATGATTTGTGTGCAAGTGAGAGCGCGTGCGACAATACACATTCACGTGTATGCATAAAAGAGGACACTAGAGTAAACTACTGTACAAGACGTGCACATTTGCAAGCCGTTATTATTATGTCTCAGCACAAAAAATCGAACTTCAAGGGTTCAATAGATAGAGGCGCGACAGATGTAATGCACATCTAAAAAAGGTGAACAATTCTTAATTTATACGCACGTATTGTTTACCTCAATTAAACAAGAGCATCAAACAAAACGCAGGAACGACATTGGTTACCATATTAAACAAGAACATCAAACAAAACACAGGAACGATGAATACGTTCATCGAATTTATGTACATAACAATCATATATTCAAAAAGAGGTGGGTACATACTTGAACCCAAAAGATCGAAGCTGCCTTGTCCAGCAGCAGGTACCTTAGCGGCATCCGAGTCTCCGTCTGGAATGAATGAGTTTACTACGTTAATGCCAGAACTTGCGTTTAGTTATTTTGTCAGCAAGCAGCAATTAATTGTTAATAATTGAGGTTTAAAGCTTACTTCAACCAATAAACTCCCCCATAACAGCATGTATTCGGCTCTTCTCTATTGTAACAACTGAAATCCCTTTCCCTCGCAAAAACAAGCCAACGATTCGGATTGCATACAGTTTGGGTTTGTTAGAGGGTAATATTGTCCGTACAAGTGTACTGAAGTATTGTATGAGCGTGGCTTACGCTCAATTACAATAAACTGCCAGAGAATTGCGCGCCAGCATTCACATACAAGTAAAAAGTATACTTGCCGATTCCGGGTAGCGCAGTATTGCAGAATTACCGCTCGTAAAAAAAAAAAATTTTAATGAGACATGCAACTCAAATTTCCGTACCTGTAGGTGTTACAGCAGTAGTGGACTGTTTGGCCTTGGTCAATATATCGCTCGATATGACGGTTGCACTCTGTAAGGTTTTTTGACCGTATTCGCCTGCATTTTTGCTCAACTCACTCGCTTGCTCTGCCTGGGACGATACACACACACAATAGCGAAGCGCGGTTAACATCACAAAGTGCAGAAAGTGAAAACAACGAGATTTTTTGCGCAGGAGTTCCCCTAAACACGTGTTGGAGCCCTACGCAAAGGCACGAGTGTATCTGCCTAATATAGTATTACAGAGTCAATACAAATGTGCGGATTTACAACTATAGGGGTATACGAAAAGTAGTTGTGTACATCATCGTGCGATGCTAATTGAGTCATGGCGAAAGCACTCAAACGCCGGACACTCGAAGTAGAAGCCTTAGTGTACATACACATGGTTTGCGTTCTGAAACATACTCCACAAAACACCTGCAATCAGCCACATACTGCTTTCTTGCTCATTTCCTGCGCCTGCTCGGCGGCCTTCTTGCTCATCACAGCCGCAGACTCAGAAGCTTTCTGCATGGAGGTCTGCGCACTAGACCACCACGACGAAGCCATACTACGTATTTTATCTTCACGAACGGAGCTTCCTGTAGCTGTATTCGGATCACTGCCCTCGGTTTGACCGGTACCAGCTGTACGATTGACAAAAGTATTAAAGTTGAAAGCTCATGTCCTTATAGCTCCGTCAAAGACAAATTGATACAAAACAATTACTGAAACAGTCACTGAATAAAGTAAGTTAGATGATATATTACACAAAATTCGTAATATGAAATCTTCTGAATTACATAGACTTGTAATTACGCATCTAAACATTTGTATACAAAAGTACAGAAAATACATGCATAAATATTAAACCAACATGCATGCATGCACATACATACATACATGCATGCATACATATTACACGCGTGCATGCTTACATGCATACAAAACATACTACATACGCATATACACATACACACACACATACATACATACATACATTACATACATTGCATACATACATTACATTACATTACATACATGCATGCATCGCATACATCATACAATACATACATACATACATACATACATACATACATTGCGTATACATTACATGCCATGCATACATACATGCATACATACATACATACATACATGCATGCGATTACACATTACATACGTTACGTATTAAGACATATTACATGCATGCATGCATGCATGCATGCATACATTGTTGCGTACATTACATACATACGCATTGCTGCCATGCGTACATTACGTGCATTACATGCGTGCACATTACGTACATATTATTATACATACATTACATGCATGCCATTGCATTGCCATTGCATTACATGTTATTGCATGCATGCATGCATGCATGCATGCATGCATGCATACATACATACAGACACGTACGTACACACACATACATACATACATACATGGCACATACATACATACACGCATGCATTATCACATACATACATACGCATACATACGTGCGTACATACGTGCATTATACGTATTGCGTACATACGTACATTGCATTATGCATACATTACATTGCCATGCGCATGCATGCATGCATGCATGATACATACATGCATTACGCATATATGCATATACATACATATACATGCATACATACATATATGCATGCTACGCACATACATACATACGCATACATATATACATATATATAATATATACAATATTACTATTATACATACATATATATATATATATTGCATATTGTACATTATTATTGTTGATGTTGATATCAGATTATTATTATTATTGATGATTATTATTATTATTATTATATATTATTGATGTGATGATTATTATTATGATGATGCCATAGATGATATGTACATATAACGTGATGTGTGTGTGTGCGTGCGTGTGTGCGTGTGCGTGTGTGCGTGCGTGCGTGCGTGTGTGTGTGCGTGTGTGCGTGTGTGTGTGTGCGTGCGTGCGTGCGTGCGTGTGTGTGTGTGTGTGTGTGCGTGCGTGCGTGTGTGTGTGCGTGCGTGTGGCAACTGATATAAAATTCTGTTATCCAAATATATCCAATTTTCCCTGTATGACTTGTACATCATTTGAGTAAGATATTCGAGCATATTCTTGTTTATGTAATATGTTTGTATAACTGTGTGCCAAGTACGCTCGTGTTTCACTCTATATACAATTCATCCAACAACTACGCACGCGCCTTGATATATACACTCATAGCAAGCGGGTTGGCGTATACTGCTGGTTTTTGTGCGTTCGCCAACAACAAGCGTGACAAATCGTAAGACACACTTATGACAGCGGCTCATTTCAAATTTTCTCCACTAGTATGTACCATAATCGAACGCCGACTATGTAGCAGTATCGGTCACAATCAGGTTGTTCACTCATTTGCTGGTTTCAAACTTCGACATTCAATTGCAAAATATTTTCATACCTGCATCATCCACCGCGGACGGCCCTGCCGCCGCCTTAGTAGCCGCATCGACCCAACTAGAAAACATGGTCTTATGTCAACAACTTTTTCGACAGCTATGAGTATGTGTATATGTGTACTGTACTTTATATAATATAAAATCAAAATATGTAGTGCTCGTATGTTAATAAGTCTTTGAATATTAAGAAAAGTACATCAAGAGACCTATTATAATTTTGTCGCCGAGCTTCTTTGTTGTGACTGTGTACATAAAAGTTTCATATTTTTAAAAGAGAAAAAAGCCAAAGCCCCCTGAATAATCAACTAAAAGCATCTTCTGAAAAACACGAGAAGAAGCAATTCAGGGTTTCTAAGCCAGTTTGTTTATTTGTTTTTTGTTTTTATATGTATTTATCAATTAAAAATGTACATTGAAGGGCAAAATTGAAACACATGCATATGTATTATGTACGTATGTATATATATATATATATATATATATATATATATGTCATACAAAGTGCTTTTCACCGATTTGCCCGTATTCACTACGTCGACCACACGTTGCAAACCTATCCCATATTCTCACGAGCTCGACGTACTGGCAAGATACTTGTCAAATACATCCATCCATGGCGTACTGCTGTATATATCATTCCGATAAATTTATTGGTTTCCACGTATGTTTTCTATATATTGCTTCCCTTCGTGTAGGGATGTTCATCCCAGTAGGTCTACTAGACTACGTACCAGTGCCCGTAACAAGCTTTCAATGGCAGTCGCTATGCGGCAGATGCAAAATACTACCCAATAGTCACGCCCGCTCGTAGTTATTCTCCTATTTTCCTTGGTATTATATCGCACTGCTGGGACTTGAGCCTTCCATCGCTTCTCGAAATCTACATTTAGCCCACAGGATTCCCAGTATAAAGTTAACGCCTGTATACATACGTTGCTAAATGCTTGATAGGAGTATTCGAAACAGTCGGACTCGTACCTATTAAGACGAAAAGAAACTTTAAATTAGTATCATTACGGAAACTTGCTTCATGTCAAAATCGTAGCATTTTCTTCCGTTGGAAAGGCGTGTGCGAATGCTTAAGGATAACTTTTACAACAATCCCATCCTTTTTTTGTTGTCAAAACCCCGTTCACGAACTGGATATCACATATTGTTGACTTTGAATGGAAACACAATTATGTAGGTGAAGAGATCGACTTTCATACAGATGCAACTAACGGTGTAGATAATGTATGCAATCCACTAACTCTGCCATGGAAAATACGAAATCAGAAATTTACAGATTGGTATAGGACATATAATGACCAATCAACAGGTTCGTGTCTGCCACTGCAAGATGATATATAATTTTGTTATCAAGAGAATTTGATACTATCTGATGTCTGTATGTGTCGTTTGAACTATACATGGACAATACAACCTGTGCACATACTCAGACTAACCAATACGATAGAGTCCTATATGAAAAAAGGTATAAAACATTCCAACAGAAGCACTCAATCTTTGGACGTAGTTTTTGGAACAGAGTGAGTCTCTCTTTCATTACCATCGTCACCAGATTGTGTCCAGACACCATTAATATGACTGAAACACGGACAATGTAGGTGTGATTACCTTGTTTTTTATGCTATCTATCGCTAGCTGCGTGGCAATATATGGAAGAAATACTATAAATTTTAGTGCAGACAAATATATACAGATGTATGAATATCCACCTAGGTCACAAGCATCCGTGTCGAGCACATACCATGCTTCCGGTAATATGATTTCGGGGCAAAAGGTCATGCGCTCAGTCTCACAGGCATCTAAGACCCCACGTTTGCTGTGTGCCTGTTGATATTTATCGAATAGACGTCGGCACTGCTGCGACAACATATTCCGATTTGCCACAAAACATGGGGCAGTGAAAAGAACTGATCTTGTTGTCTGTGTATCTACAGGCATATCTGAACAGTACCTCGTTTTATCTCTGTTACACACAGTGATTGCGTGCTCGTGTAAACCCGAGAGAATCGTTAAAGTCGCGACAGGTACCACTTTGCCATCCGTGTACGAAATAAATTCTTTATACCTGGCCTGACATTTGACCGAGGCCAGATACCATCTGTCGGTGAAACATGGTGCCGTAAATAGGCGTGACAAAGTTTGCACTTTGAACCCTTTACATATACTTATAGCCTCATCATCACAATCATATACATGACTGTTGAGCTCTTTTCTTTTTGAGGCGCTATCGTATGTAGGATACGTAATCTTCATTTCGGCGGGCTCTTTTTTGTGACCGGTCCTGCCTGACCTCCCATCGAGCAAATACATATCATAGGTATTTTTACAAGCTACCGAGAGATGCTCAATATTTGATGTGAAGCATGCTAATGAGAACAGGAAATGAATGGAAGCGGATTTATGTCTTGAACAAAATCTTCTAGCCTCCTGAGTACAAGTGCTATAATCTAGAGATCGATTAAGATTCTTTTTCTTTTGGAATGTTATATGTTTGTTGGATAGATTGTTTTTTTTGCGCCTCGTGTATTTATCGAACAATTGCCGGCAATTGATTGAAGCTTTGTCTTTTTGGCTGATAAAGCATGGCGCCTGAAAGATCACAGAGTGGGTGTATGGTGGTAATAAATTCCCACACAACTTCTGCAAATCATAGTCACATTCTTCGTATAAATTAAGGTCTTCGTAATCGCGAAAGTTATGCCCTGTCGCACATGATATACAACTTCCAAATACCAAAACTAACAAAGCTGCGACTACTTTCATGATAGCTGTTGTTGTTGTATACTTATCGTGGTATTAATGTGCAGCAGGTCAGAATTGGCCGTTCTATAGAGCGATTCGGCGGAATATGCATCATAAATACGAAAAGTCGATTCAGAAATGAGAACTTGAGAAGTTTTTACAAAAAAAGAGAATATAAATTTTAGCGATATATATATGTGAGTTGCTCTTTGTAGACTGATTAAATTATAAACCCAATCACATTGAAGGTTGCATTGGTCAATTTTCAGAAGGCTATGGTTGCATTGGTTGGGAAGTTTACAACTTTGTAATACATACTTTTTTTATTACTACATTCTTTTGAATAGAGGCTCACGAGAGGCTGTTATCAGAATTTTACCTGTCGATACAAGCTCATACGCACTACTATCGATATTGCATATGCACAAGCCGGGGTTGTATGGGAATATATGAGGTATAAATAATTTTCTCAATGTACGGCTCTTTGAAGCATTTGCACGTACGTGTCGGAATAATTCTCTGCCGATTTCTGCCAAGAGTGCTCTCCCACCCACTTGCACATAGGAAGCACAGTCGAGCTCGAAAACTCAAGGTCCGTAAGTTCTCGAAGCCGATGCAGCTCGCGTGAATAATGGAAGGAGAGGACTTCGACAATATAGGGGGAAGAGTTCAATAACTTTTGTTGATAGCGAGAGTTTGATAAAAATGAGAGCGCAGAATATATACATGTCTTCACTCTTCCATTTCTTTGGGTCCACCTGAATCGACCACGGCCATTTCGCATTGTGCGTCCGCTGTAAATGTACTATTGTCTACAGCGGTTGTATCAGCCAGTGTTGTGAGCGTATTATTACTAAGTAGTGTGTCTACATTTGGTGTACTACTATTCGGTACAGTCGTCGGTACCCAAACGGCCGCAGGCGTGCGATTGCCCTGCTCAGGCACCTGCATGCAATAGTGAGAATAATAAAAACTTACCATTTGAAGATCACTATGATTTGATAGGTATACAAACTTCAAAATCCTTCATTGGCATGACAGCTAGAATAATACCAAAAGGTTAATTTCTAAAGACGCAAGAGGCCCATTGTCGAAAGTAAAGCAGCAGACTACATAGCCCCTGCGTAGGAACCACACACGTAGAAAACGAATGGGTTTCTGACACTCGGCGACAAAATTGCAGTGTGCGTTAAGAATAAATGAGCTACTTGTGCAGCGTGACGCCTATCTACTAGTCTAGTCAATTGGCCTGAATAATATCAAGCAACGATAAGAGGATCACGTAGACAAAAGATGTATAGATACGACCACGTAAACCTCGTACTAACACTACCTGACTCATTCCTGACGTAG
>LUCW03002391.1:0-25000 GCA_001586965.3 Sphaeroforma sirkka | reverse complement strand
GGTTCTCTCAATTTCTGACCCGCAGAAGGCCGGTTTTCTGAAGGACATTACCTTTCAACAGGTGAGCTCATATCCACATGTATAAGTCTATAGCTGGTTATGAGTAAAAATATAATCTTATAGGTATCTGCGGGAGTAAAACTGTCTGCGTATATGCATTTTGTACACAAAATCATCACACACACATATATATATATATATGTGTGTGTGTGTGTGTGTGTGTGTGTGTGTGTGTATGTGTGTATGTATATATATATATATATATATATATTTGTATATTTGTATATATATATATATGTGTGTATGTGTGTGTGTGTGTGTATGTATGTATGTATATATATACAAACATATATATATATATATATATATATATATATATATATATATATATATACATTGTCATAGGGACGAGAACAGTCATTGTGCTCAAGCTTACTGCATTTCGTCATCAACTCATTGGAATTATAACGCCACTATTACGAATCGATTTATCATATACAGCTGTTGCTTGTGTGTCGTGGTACATGTTCAGTTCTAAGTGTGCATATTAGTAGTGTCTTACGCAATGCACTCCCGTTCCAGATGAATAAGGGAATAATGTTGTCTTGCACATGATGCGATGTATTTTTTTCCTTTCTGTTGAATACCGTTATGTTCGATGGCATGCCTAATCCTGCTCTACACTTATGCAAGCAGTTACACTCGAAGCTATACCATAAAACCCATCCTTCCCACCCAATTGTTGGTAGTTTTAGCTCTTTATCTTGGTAATGTAAATACACCTGGCTGAATACATATGAGCTTTTATTACTTGTCAGCAGCTAGTATATTCGAGCTCCTCGCTTTGGAATACTACATGCGAGCCGGGGAAACCGCTCGCTATTCGATTTTTAAACATCTACGGCGTAGAGTGGATTGCTGTTTTCAACTCTTGTGTGATATTATGCAAGGTTTCATACTTGCCTACACAATTTATACACCTTCCAATTATACGTCCACCTTTGGAGCTTAGCGTCGTGTATAACTACACGAAGCGTGTATATTTATTTATATATATATATATATATATATATATATATATATATCTGCCTTAATGGTGTAGGGAGGACTACTACAAACAAGCTTTGTGCTGACGTTCATGTGCCTTGCCCCGGTTTTTGGATACCTCGGGGATCGCTACAATCGACGCACCATTATCTGCGCGGGGATCGTATTTTGGAGCTTAAGCACCCTGTTGTGCTCGTTCTGCAATACTTACGAGCAGGTATCATATCGATTCGTTTGTCGTCGTTCAATGTCATATATTGGAGAGATTCAGATCAAGCCGTCCACGCTATCATAAGTGTATCTGGCTTCAACGGAAATTAAGAGAAGTCTGATTTTCTTATTTAGCACGTACTGAAAGTTCTGTCTTATTTCAGAGATTCATCTGTCGACCTAGCATATGAGTGAGTGGTGGGTGTAACTGCTTACCGTACTTCAGATGTAGTCAAGAAGATGTCCGGGCTCCTTGCTTAATCTCTATCGATACGTACAATGTATATCTGACCTACTTGTTTCTGTACATTCTATGCACAACAACTTTAATATCATGCCAATCTGAAAACAAATACAATCACAGCTATTGGTTTGTAGAGCGCTAGTGGGTGTTGGCGAGGCATCATATGCCACCATAGCCCCCACGGTTATTGCTGACATGTACCCACTGAGGACCAGGACCAAAGCGTTGGCCTTGTTCTACATAGGAATTCCACTCGGTAAGTTGTATGCGGTTCGTGTGTGGCTGACTGGAATGTGCATTTCGGAACATGATATGCATTTCCATTAATGCTCCATCCCTAACGCATGTGTATTCAATTGTTGGGTGCGTCAAGCTGGCAGATATTTTTAGCTCTACTTTTTAACTTACATTGCTCAATCTTGTTGCTAAAGACAAAAACGAGTGAGGCTAATTGGGGGAGGGTTGCACATGTGTTGGAGCTCAGATATATATGCAGCATCGTCGATACAAGATGATTCACGATGCCGCTATGTTATGGATTCAATGATATACAAGTATGTATGTATACGGGGCAGAGTCTTAAACTATGCGCGGGTTTGAATCAGTATTTGCTTTTCAGTTTATCAACCCCTAAGATACGATGAAAATTTAAGAAAGCCTGTTACTCATCTGTGAAATATAATCAAAACTCTATATGTTTAGACAGACCCGATAATTGAACGCGTGTTCTGTATTATATAGAAGGCTAGCGATTGCACGAAGTCTAATCGTCTATAACGTGCAGATACTGTGATTGCGAGTCCTTTATTTAACGACTGAGTATTTGACATTTTGTCCTACGAATAGACTTCATTTGCGTGGCATATTGTGCTGAAGTAAAACTTGTGCATCTCACTCAAACCTAAAATATCCTCTCTTTCCTATCTGGATCCTTGTGCATCAGATTTACATACTCAAGCATTTCGCGATTGCTGGAAAGTTATATACCTTAGTCGCCTCCTGTCCCAACGCCCTCGTTTCTTTTCCTGAAACCTTAGGCGGTGCCTTGGGATACTCTGGCGGAGTCATTGGATCAATGTTTGGTTGGCGATGGGCATTTCGTATGACCCCGCTGGTAGGCCTATTAATGGCTGCAATAGGCCAGGTGTATTTGTTAAATCCACACCGAGGTGCGCATGATCTAGACGATGATGAATTTGACCAGGTGACTGAACCGGAGACTGAAGGACTACTGGATAACTCGGATGTTGCGACGCATGTGCCTGTAGGTATGGCACTGTTTTGTATCTTTTTGAAGAAACTTGATTCAAGGTACGCAGAAGTACAGCAGGAGTATACGAGAATGTACAGTTGTACGCACGAATTATAGTTTAGAGTGAGTGGAATCTGGGCACTCCGGATGTATCATACATGAGCATAAGGATATTGTAACATGTACGCGTGTGTAGTAAACAAAGGTTGTATTTCTGTGTGCGTAATTCGTATGGACACAGGGGTCTCGCACTTAGGTGCGTAGACACCCACAACACGAGTGCTTGTTAGAGGCTGTTTTTGGGATTGTATGTGCTATGATCTCAACATCAGTATACATGCAAATTGTATCCATATAGAGAGTCGAATGTTGTTTATATTATTGCATTGTACGGACATGCCAAGGGATGCATAAGTGTCTACTCGTATCTTTAGAGCACCCCCGTACTTTAATCACCCTCGTACTTTAATCACCCTCGTACTTTAATCACCCCCGTCTCCCCCTTGCACACGCCTCACTCAATTACATGCACACTCACGGTAGCATGTCATTTCATTTTTACCTCCCATTTGTAGAACTGGATAGCGACGGTCTCTACGCGTTCTTCCGTGATGCCAAGGAGTGTATCGGCGTGCGCTCGTATCTCTTCAGCACGCTTGGATTTACGGCAGTCACCTATGCGACCGGAGCGTTGGGACTTTGGGGTCCGAAGTTTATTGTGGACGGTACGGCGCACACCCCGTCTCCTATGAGTACGGCCGAGGCCAGTATGATGCTGGGCGGAGTGACCGCAGTGAACGGCGTGGTCGGTATGTATACAAGGCAATGCTGCGCGAATTAATATACTAGTTTGATGTTTGAGAATCATGTGAGAATTGCCGAGAGCTTTCGGTTTTGTTTGCGGCTGAGGTAAGTATGGCGTTAGTCGAATTGATTACGATGGAGGACGTCGTGGCTGACAAGTGCACAGAGGATGTATGTCTTTGTAGTTTTGCTGATGTTCATGTGGTTAGCTTGTGCAAAGTGTATATGGTTGACTACGATGTCAGATGATTGACTCGATAGCTGTCGCCACTGAGTACGGCTGGGACCAAGATGATGCTGGCCGGAGAACCGCGATATACGATGTGGTTAATAAATGTTATTATCTTTGATTGCAGCGAATATACTGGTATTGCGATGTATAGATTATATATCTTCATTATTTTCGTAAGTGTACATGAAGTCGCCTGTGAGAACTGGTGAAATTTATAGTGATCGGTGCAACGCACTTGCCTCGAGTTGTGTGTCTGTGGCAGAGGGATGTGCCGAACTGGTGTTTTCTTGAGTGCATTCGTGACGCCTTGTGTGCTATTATGTATCTTCGTGAAGACCTTTGTAGGAAGCTTATACTCGAACTTCTGTATTAGGAACAACTTACGCGTTTCTGTAATTTGAAATGTTGCGGACTCTCATCACAGGTACCATCTGCGGCGCTGTATTGGGCGCGTGGCTTGCAAAATACTCTGAGCGTGCTGATCCTCTGGTCTGTAGTCTTGGTTTGGCTGTAGCTGGCCCGTTCTGTGCATTAGCCTTACAATTTTTCCAGCATGTACGTAATTTTTGGATACCACCTTCCATGAGACCATACTCCTGCATATCCGTGTATAAAATACAAGCCGCATCTTCGGACGCATTATCCATACGATAGCCGACGTAGGATATTATTGTAGTACTGCAGATGTGATCGCGGGGTGTACAATTTGTAAAAGAGGTTTATTGTTTGCACAATTGACTAATTGTGTGGACGTGATTGTAATATACAATTTGACTATATGCATTGTTGTCTTCTCTAGTAGTAAATGTGTCTGGTTTATGCTCGTGGTCAGTGTGGCGTAACGTTTGCCCGGGAATACGAGCAGGATAGTTATGAAGTCCACAGGCATATGATTTTGGACGTTTGATGTTTCTGACTTTACCATGCACCCGATGCATACATATCTGATCTTATATATCTGATTAAGATTCCCAAAATGAGTTGTGCGTCTACCCTCCTTCTATTTTTTTCGACTCGGACTGTGCAATCGATGGGAGCTGTGCTGTCTGTCGCTCTCTCTATTCACAGTGTTAAGTCGACCAATGTTCCGGGGTCATGTGAAGGCTTTGTCGTTGGCGTGTATGTTCAGACTCAATTACAGCGGTACAAACGTCGGTGACGTTTGAGTGCCTATATGTTATACAATTGTCTCTGTGTAGGTAACATATATATCTCACACCTGCTCTTTAGTACGAGCACTCTCCTGTGACACCTCGCTCATTTCTGACAGCAACCTTTTTCTACGTGCAGAATGTCACACTGGCCTGGGTTTTCATATTTATATCTGAATTTGGTCTCTGTCTCAATTGGGCGCTGAACGCCGCGATTCTCTTATCGGTTATTGCACCAAATAGGCGATCCACAGCTGAGGCTATCCAGATTTTGCTATCTCATATCTTTGGAGATGGTATGTATACAAAAATGGGTTCCCCTCACACTTGTTTACCAGTAAAGTGACACGTATATGACGCTATTGCTGTGTGCGCAGCCATGTATGCGTATTTGAAGACATGGCTTAATCGTAGTTGATTGGTCTGCGCCGCATGTTGAATGCTATTACCGAACACACATGAAGCTTTGTTATACTCACGAGTCCATGGCCTAATGCACGGGAGGCATATACGTCAGCTCATATCACAAATATCTCTTATTCCTATCACGTGGTCGAATGTAAGGAAATGCACACAACATGCAAATGGAAGTTTTCTGCTCATCTCTCTTGCACCTTTGACGCAAAACTTCGGCATATTTAGTGTATTTGTTTTTGTTATTGGATACATGCTTGGGTCACTGTACTTAAAACATTCTCTTCATTTGAGCAATCTTACCAAGTTGTCCTCTTTGGTTCGTTCCGCGTAGTTCTTTCACTTATGGTACTAGTTCCATTTTTTCACGCATCATATTTTGAAGTCTACAGTATGGATAAGGCGACCATCTAAGACATGGACGAAAAGATTCATTTCCAATCAACCAGGATATCATATGCTCACCTTACTGTTCTACCTTTGGATACTTTGTGACAATTTGTTGTATTGATAACGAACAGCGCTATCACCATATGCTGTGGGCATAGCTACGGATGCACTTGTCAATAAGGGAATATCCAGGCCTGATGCAATGCGGATCTCACTCCAAAGTTGCAGCGCAGTCGCAATTCTAGGTTCGCTGTGCTTCTTGCTCTGTGCAATATACTATCCCATGGATAAATCACGCGTGAAAAAGCAAGAGAGAGCTGAATAAACTTGAGCGAGAAGCTCCAGGGGGTCGGGAGATTGAATATTATACGAGAACAACCTTAAACAATTGAACAATCACGACAACATTGCGTAGCATAGTACGGTGTACTATCATACTAGTGCCAAATGTGATCTGATATACCACTTTAATCAGCCACCAGTTTATGTCTAATCACAAATATATTTTTGGGCCAGGCGCGCACCAATGATGGTGACTGTCTGTTGTAGCTACTGTTATTACTACATAAAAGCGAATCCCTTCGAGTTGACAACTACGTGACACGACAAGTGGTACATTCTGAATGTCAGTATTGAATCGGACACGTTGGATAACGTATGACCATGACCAACTTCATTAAAATAGAAATGAGTGAGTATATACTTTCATAAGTATATACATTTTATTATTCCAACTACAAGAGCTTCGAATGACTCGACAGCACTCAGCAATACCCCACACAAAACGAGGAAAGAATTTGCAGTACTTTTTTTTTCTCTACTTTAAAGGTCATATCTCGATTGTCGTCACTCCAAGAAATTTTCCATACAGAGACGTTTGTCGCGACATTATAAGATTTTCCAAAAAGACTGACAAATAATTTTAGAGTTGCCGATTACCAGAGGCGAGCAATCTCCATAGTGACCTGTGACTTTATTCTCACTTTTTATATGTAGCTGTGAACCTCTTCTACCAAGCACCATGCGCCCTAAATGTTGGGCAGAGCCGTCGCATTGACTACAAGGTTTTCAAGAAGACTAGTAGAGGTTTTACTTACATGCTATTCTGCGTGGACTAGTTTACTTGCCAAGTGCATGGAGCAGCCTTGCGGCACACGGGAAAGACCGCTGTGGATACAGTGTCTCTACAAATTTCATCAACTTGCTAATTATGTACCACACATACTTCAGCTTCCTGCGGCCGTCGTGCAATTAAAACAGTATAAGTTATCCTTTTGTAGCACGTATTACTGTTGATTATACTCAGTCTACCACTGCGGCTAAAATGCTCCTAGACAGGGGCGCCACCGTTAAATCTCTTAACACCACTGTAGAGTTTGAGAGTAGCTATCAAGATACGCCCAAAGGAAGCAATAGGCCTCTTCTCAAGTGCGAGCCTCTCAGCTAAGTAAAGTTCTAAGCTGAAGGACTCGCATTGAGTCTTTATTTGTGTTTGGTGTTTCTACACTAGACTCAAATTCTACTTGAGTGTTTCTCTCTCACACAGGGTCCCGGTATCATCTACTGGTATTCCAGCTATATTTCTGATGACTCTAATATCAGAAATATTGAATCCGGACCCGAGAGCTCAGTATTTAACAATCCTGCGGCTTTGGGTTTTGGATTTTTCTGATTATTTGGTCCCTATATGCTACAGCCCCCTAACTTTGTACTTCTGAGCCTGTGAGGGAGTGGAAAGTGACATCTTGCAGAACTAGATTATTTTAAGGTTGGTGTTTTTGTACAGGGAAAAACTTGTCCCTTGCAAATCCTGCCACCATTATCGATTCTTACATATAACCTATTTTTTTAATATATTCTTACATATTACCTAATTTAAAATCATGCTTTGACGGAAGTTCTCAACCACGCTCATCAGAGTCCGACTTGACCTGTGCTCTCGGTTGATCTCAACTTGGCTTAGAAAAACGCATCTCAACGGTGGCTCTACAACCGAGTCTTTGGTCCTTATCCCTCTGGCTCATGGGCTGAGCATGCTTTAAGGTAAGAAAAGTGGGAGTGACCATCGGTGTCAGTGAAACTTGGTTAAGTTACCCGCATCGCGTGCACCTTGTTGCTTGCTGATCGCTCATCAGTGTTTGTTGTTGATGACTTCGTCGGTCTGGATTGCCTTCGCTTGCATCTGGTGCATTGTTGGTTGATTCGTACGTCCAGGCATGCTCCCCATCTGTCCATTAGGTACTTCTGGGATCCATCACCATGGATGGACGGCCAGTGGTCGAGTATCGAGGAGAATTGAGTCTCTTCTGTTGGTTGTACTTGGCTATTGGGGGTGAATTTCTCCAAGGCATTATTAGCCTTCTTGACTAGTCCAATTATTTCATCACTGACCAAGTTCGACTCCGGGGGTTTAGTCCCATCATGGTTACAGACGAAGTACCCGTTGCCCTCCTTGCCTTTTATTTTGTATGGTCCTCCATATAGTGCTGCCATTTTATTTATTTCACCTTGGTAACGAACCATTACAATGTCCCCTTCCTGGAAGTGTACGAACTTCTTTCGGTACTTTCGGTCATATTCTGCGCGCATTATCTTTTAATATTGTGCAACATTTGGTCTAGTTGTGGAATAATTGACTCTTCTAGGTTCTTCAGTCTTGTTTTTCGTGGTACTGTTGTGCCATATGCATCAACTGGCGTGTTGTACTCGGTTAGTTGGTTTTGTCTTCGTCCATAGTACACATTGAATCGTGGTGATTTGTGTCGCCTTGATGAACGTAGTCTGCGGCTTATTTGAACAAATGGGAGGCGTGAAATTCTCAGTAAGGGTATGAGGTCTCAATGTGACCGCTCATTTGCCCCCATTACCTTGGGTTGATACGGTCGGGATACTAGGTTTTGTGACGGGGTTTGCTCGATGATTTTTTGAAAGGATGTCATTCACATTGTAACTTGATCTATTTGTATGACTCGTGGAAAGCCATGTTCTCACATGATTGGAACGAGTGTTCGTGCGACAGTTGCCGCTTATTTCTTCATGATTGGTCTTTCATGATTGGTCTGAGTATGGAATATGATGAGTGCACATCGAGCCAAACTAGGACGTATGTGTTACCTCTGTTTGAGTCTATCAAGGAACTGCTGGTGTTCAATTGTATCATATTGCCTGGAATTGCGGCTGTTATTGATTGTAACGCGTGAAAGCCTTTTTTGTGGATTTTGTTCTTGAGGGCAGGGGGTTGCACGCTAGAGGTAGGTGTGGACAGAGGTGGGGGAAAGCGTACGAGATAAAATGTGAGTGAGTGAACCGGTGGGCTGGACGGTGACGGGAGGTGTAGAGGGTGAGGCCATCATGGGGCACGAAGGAACCCCGACAGCGTGATGGGGAGACGCCGTAGTCCATCCACTAGGGATATCCCAATATGACAGTGTGGAAGACCATTGTGGGCGTTCGAAGTCGAAGAATTGCTGGCTGGCTTCTGAATTTTAAAAGTATCGTCGGTGCCGTTATGGTTGTGGCTATTGAATACAGTAAACAAGAATTGTTTACTAAGACCTAAATCACGGTTGAACATTCGGATGTTTAACAAGGACAATCCTGGAATCAGCCAAGGAGAGCATCTTGAACTCAGAGAAAGATGGAAAATAATCTAGGAACAGAATACGGAACAGAATTGCCGGGAGTATAGAATCGTCAATATGGGAAATCTTAAATCTATAATGGGAACAGGACATCCCAGTATCGGAGGAGTACAACCTAAACGAACAAGGCCAACGTCTGTGATATATCCACGTTCAGTTGAAGACGTGACGACGTTGCAATTGGAATGAATCATAGATTAAGTGAGAACCTCTTTCACCTTTCAACTGGGTGTTTTTAACGGTTACAAGGGTCAGGAGTCCAACGCATATAAAAGCAGTGACTCGAACCAAATAAATCACCACCATTCACTTAAAACTCAAATCACTTTGAACATCTCTAATATCTGAGATCAATAGTAGTCTAAGAGGACACCGAAGCCGCATTGGGGCGTAATATTGAAGCTGTGGGCCGTGTAAGCTTCCCTGGATATTTTTATGTTTTAAATTGTGCTATATAAACTAAAATACAATTTAAGTCAGTTAGGATTTAGCAGTGGTAGCTTGTGTACGAATGATCGGGACTACCTCTTGGTAAGAGCCTTAGTATCCTCGATCACACAGGACGTACCTCTAGCTGTTCTTTATTGATTAATCTTCAATAGAAGTACAAAGTGTTCATGACCACATGTCTAATTTGTACATAAGAACGTAAGTCAAGTTAATACATTAGCTAATATGAATAAAGTTCCATCTGAAGAAAAGTTAAAAAAGAAAAAGACATATTGGATTTTGGAGATTAGCGGGAAGATCAAAACCTGTAAGTAGTAGTTCAGAGATTATAAAGTTTAGTTTATAATATCCTACATCTACTATCGTCTCAAATAGGTACAAGTAAATGAGTCATACCAAATACTCAGGCTATTGGAGCCATCAAAGTGAATTTAGAACACTTTGGAAATATAGGAAAAAGAATTTGTATAAAATTGTTTTAAATACGAATAAAAACCAATATGTTATCTCATTTGATCTTGATATTTTAGACTGACCGGAGGCTGTTTTTCTACAGAGGGATGAAAACCTCTTAATGGTTCGTAGTGTTGGACTTACCAGACAAGAAGGCACCAATCACGAACTGCATTGCGGTGTTCTCCTTTTGTAAGACCTGTAATGTAAGAACCATGTCATTGACATACACTTGCACTTCTTTTATGTCTATGAGCAAGTTTGATATGACTCTCTGCAATTGTGCTGTGAGGGAGTTTAGGTCAAATGACGCTGACTTGAATGAGTATTGTGCTCCTCACCACGAGAACGTGAAGAAGCGTTGGCTTGCTTCGTCTGCTAAGAAGTGATGGAACCCTCCCGTGAGATCTATCTTTATTTTTGGTAGCACAAATTTATCGTGTTCATATTGGTAATTGACTTTGCGTAAGTCTAAAACTTGTTCTCACTTTCTCGAGGAGACCTGTGTGGTCATGTTCCCCTGTAGATCACAGGGGTAGGTTCACCGTTGTCAGTGTCGTTTGTTTGTATATGTGACCATCTCTAAGCCACCTCATGACATTTTCATCCGTTTGTGGTATACACTTATGTGGTACAAAGTCTACTTTGGCGTGCCTGATCTGTCTGACATTAATTTCATTTGCAGGTATTGTGACTGTAGAGCCTGGTTGGTTGCAACGTGAGGTATACTCACGTTGATATCTAAGAGGTCAGCAAGTAACTCTCTGAGACCTTCTTGTTCATGCTCTGAGTCTTCCTCATGTGAAGTGAGTAATGATCCCCATTTTGCATCTGTTGGTATAAGTGGATTTATTAATACTGCTATGTATACACTTGTGTATGGAAGTATGAACACACCTAGAAGTATTGGTGCTTCCTTGTCTGGCAGGTTTAACACTTCAAAACACTAAGAGGTTTTCCTTTTCCATAGGTAATGTCAAATATTTGGGTTGACCCTATTCTTTGTATCTTAGCATCTATTCGTGCTAGTTGTATGTAATCCGGCTGAGCTCTGACTGATAGACATAGTTCAGTTACTATGCTTTGATCCATACGTAAGCGTTGTGCGTCGGAGTCTACTGGTGCGTTGTATGTGTTGGCATTGATTTGTATGTCAATGTGCAGTCTTTGGTCTCGTGGTGCGGGAACTAATGATAAAGGTTTGTAATTTATATCATTTGCATTTATTAACAACGTTTCTTCATATATATATACATTTAGCCTGTCAGCCAGGTCTATCATGTTTGCTCCCGCTCACCAGTCGTTTCAGGACTCATCGCTATCTGTTTTCTCTACCTTTTCTGAGGTAATGGATAATCTGGATACTTATACATAATTCTAGACACGTTCTTCCACCTTCTTGTTCTAATTTGATACCATCATAGGACATTGGCTAAATCGATGTGGGGTGGAAGGGTCGAGAAATGCTCATTCGTGTTCATGGTCCGTATAATGGCGAACATTACGATTGTTCGGGCATGCGATGGCCGAACTGTGAGAGCCCATCATGAACAGCTTGAGTACTAGCGATCTTGGAATAGTACTTGCACACATTTGAATGGTTTCAGACTGTTGCTGAGCAATTTCGAGCAATATATTCGAACGAAGTCTGGGGAAGTGTGGTTCAAGTATATATTCGTCGCAGCTCTTGACCACCCTGCAGAAATATTGCTCAGTGATGTGGGAGTATTTGGGCCCAGAGGATGTTAAGGAAGACTTATTCACGAACAGCGCAAAGTGTCTACGAACATACGTAGAGGAAACTTCATGAGAAAGCTCGAAAACATCGTAGCAGAGGAGTTTCTAGGTCCATGTCTTTCCTTCTCACTACGAGTGTCATAGTTACTGGTCATAGCCTAGGATGTGAGTAGTACAAGTTCGTTCGGGAATAGATAGAGATAGGTCCCGGCGGACTATAAAGCAGTTCACGTCCAACGTTAGAGTTCGGACTTTCACTAAGGCTATTAGGAACAGAAGGGCAAAGAAGACTAAAGACTGCTTGTATCGTAAACCTTAGAATAAAGCTACTATGCAATACTATACTTTCGATCCAGGCCAGCCAACACATACCGAATTCATCCGTGGTCTGGTGCGGCATTGGCTTACCCCCATCCTCGCTCCTCGACCGGATTATGACGGATAACCTGATCCTTCTCGGTATTTCATACTTTGCACTAACCCATTCCGCGGCACTACACGACGCAGACCCGATTCGTACCACAGAGGTGGGTACTCTACTTAGTAGGCCAGCAAGCGAATATCTGTAACATTCGATAGTAACAGTGTTTTGTCAACACCGGCCCGAATTGACTCAGCGCATATCTTCCATTGTCGACTCACTTGGCCCAAGCTTCAAACGGGAATTTACTGACCACTTCTTCTCATCAATCTTTCCTGAACCACTACAGTGACTATGAGAGCCATACCATATGTTCATACATTGTAACATACATACTTGTTATTTTTGAAATAAATAATATTATCCCTATGCAATACAGTACCGAAATTGGAAATTTGGTCTTTTGGCGCCAAAAGTTGTTAAAATCATTTTTTTATTTAAATAAGTTAAGACTGCGACCACTGTGACTGCGATTTGGGTTTGCGAACACTATGCTGCGACACACTTCTGGCGCGTTAAACTGACGCTGTCGCCTGCAACCGCTAAACTTGACGCTCTCGCCTGCGTCCATTAAGTCTGACGCTGACGCCTGCGACCACTAAGTCTGACGCTGTCGCCTGCGGCCAAGGGTTTTAGGGTTAAGTATACAATTTTTTTATTGTCATACCTGCGGAAAGAGTTACAGAGTAACGGAATGACAGAGTAGGAATAGTTTTATTAAACATACCTACAGTGTAGTACAAATCAACCGACATCCTTTTTAAAATAATAATAATAAATACCTGATATATGGAAATATATAAATGAGACATGCCGTTGAGAAATATTTGTTATCTTCGCATGAATAAGTGTAGAAATGTCTTTGATCCATGGCCTTAGCTAGTTCCATGTTTTTACGATCTAATGCCGTTTCAATCGGCATTACCTCGACTGCAATCTTGTTGGGTGCATGTGTTGTACGAGTCTTGAGCTTTTGTTCAAACTCTTTAGACTCCTCTAGTTTAGCTAAGAATTCGGTTGAGGGTTTCCACTTAGTGGTACCTGCAGGACCGATGCGACAAACAATGGTGTGTTTCCAAGACGTCTTCTTAATAGAATAGGATCCCTGATACAAGAACGTGTCGGTTTCACGGTCGACATAAATAGGTTCGTCTTGAATCATATTAATTAAATCACGTATCCATGGGTCGGAGTTACGTAAGGGACAACACAGCGTAATGGTAGATTTAGTATTATTAACATAATTTAACAACTGTGCGATAAGTTGACAAGGTGGGTTAGCCCACGCATTATGCTTTGATAAGTCAAGCTGAAATGCATCACCTTTAGGATGAGTCAACGACCTATATTCAGAAACCTGTTTGTTATGTTCTGCGGCGAACATATCAACAGTAAATGGACCCCATCGTGATTGAGCGAGGTTAAACCATTTCTTATTTAGCATCCAATCGGTTGCTAATAACTCTTTGACTGTTTTCTGGTAGTCGGGCACAAGTCGAGAGAGCATGTCAGGAAGATGGTTATGTATTCCTGGAATGTGTGTTATATTAAAAGCGAACTTGGCAATAATGTCATGCCAGCGGCTCACCAACTGTGAATCAGGGTTCATATCTTTTAAGTATGTTAAAGACTTTTGATCACAGGCGACAGTAAAGTAACTTCCATAAAGGTAGTCTTTAAACTGTCTTAGCGCAGTAACTATAGCAAGGAGCTCTTGTTTAACGGTAGGGTAATTCCGTTGACTCTTATTATAACTCTTGCTAAAGAATTGTATGTAGCGCGGTTTACCATTTATCGTTTGATAAAGCACTCCACCTACCGCTCGATCTGAAGCGTCGGTTGCTACTTGGAATGGGACACCATCCACAGGGTACTGCATGATGGGTGCGTCCATTACTTTACTTTTGACTAGTTTAAATGCATCATCACATTCTTTAGTCCAAAGCTTTCCCAAAGGTCCTTTGTGCAGCCGTAGGTGACTGAAAGGCTTTAAGTAATGAGAAAGATGCGGTACCGAATCCGAGAAGAAGTTAACAAACCCACACACAGAGTTCACATCTCTTCCAGTAATTGGTGTTGATAAATCCAACAGAAACTGTTTCTTGCCAGGATCAATTTCTACCCCTGCTGCAGATACTTTGTAGCCAAGTAAGTGTATAGTATCTTTAGCAAAAGAACACTTGTCTTCGTTAATCTTAAGTTTAGCATGATTAAGTCGCTTTAAGACTTCTTTAACGAGTTTAGCATGTTCATGTGCTGTCTTTGTAAAGATAACTATATCATCTAAATAGACTGATACGTTATACGACAGGTCCGCAAATAGTTCCATCATAACTTGTTGGAAGAAAGAAGGTAACATGTGTAAGCCTTCAGGTGCACCTTTAAACTGGTACTTCTTACCTTGCCAAGTAAAGGAAAAGTATTTCCTATGAGGCTCATATATCTGTAGTTGATGGAATGCAGCTTTTAAGTCTATCTTTGAAAAGATAGTCGCACCCTCCATTTTGCGTAGTATCTCGCTTATCTTAGGTAAGGGAAAACTATGTTGCGGAATTAGTTTGTTGATTGGTGACAGGTCTAGTACTACTCTTGTTTTACTAAACGTTCCATCAGATTTATATTGATCGACCGCTAAGAGAGCTAAGTTAACTGGGGTTGCATCATAATTGATTTCAATTAGACCCTGTTTTAACCAATCTTCGATTTGGGTTTTGACAACGTCTTTGTGTCTCCAACTCACGTAGTTATGTGAAGGACACTTTAACTTAGAGAAGTCGACGTTTGTTAAGTCAAGTCTAACGTACCCATTAGAGAACTTAAACATACACCAGTCAGTTATTGCAATCTTCCTGTTTTGTATAATTAAGTCCATAATTATATCGGTGAAGTGCGGAATCATATCCTTTGCTTCACCTTCCGGAGGTTTAGGTATCTTTAACATATTATCATCTGACTGATCTTTATTCGGGTCTAGCCCATTAGGCAGACCAGTGAGTGTTATACCTAAACTGAGAAGATCAGTCATACCTATAATTAAATCGTATTTCTGAGACATGTCAGTAACGATTAGGTGAGTCTTCACTTCTCTTATATCTGACAGCATTATGTGTGCATAGTCAATGGCTTGTTCGCAAGTAGTAACTTTGCCATTTCCCAAGATTAAATCAGTTGTTTCGTTATGGACAGCCATATCTGTAGCGTAGGCTACTCGGCATGAGATAGCAGAGACTTCAGCCCCTGGATCAAATAGTGCCATAACTTTTTCTCCATCTACGAAAACTGCTTGAAAGATACGTTCATCTCCTTTGGTATGGATTTTATTGAACATTTTCTCATAATCTTGCTCTAGTGCACACATATGGTACTGTCATGGAACTTGAAAAGAGCAGGGTCATCATGGGGGTAAATAATGCAAATACATACAGAGAAGGGGGACTTTTCTGAATGTCGCACAACGCAGACATTGACGGAATGAAGTCTATGGATTCACACCAAACTTACAATCATCGCAAGTAGACGTGCCAGACGGCCCCGTGTCTAAACCAAAAGGGAGCAAATGTATAGTGATAGTGGTTCTATTTCCACGGGACAGATCAGAGCTAATACTCCTGTTATGTACTTAGTAGAGCTCATATACAATTTTCATAAATTTCAGCACGGAGGTCAGCGGTATCGAGCCAGTGACGAGGAGATAGATTATTGGTTAAAGTCCAAGAAGAACATGGTCGTTTCAACTTTAGTGTCCAAGAATAAAATGGTCGTTCAACTTTAGCTAGTTCTTAGTTTCTTATGTACATTAACAATTTTATTATGTCTATATAATCAAAATTGCAAGTAAAAGACGCATGCGATAGACGCATGCATAATATAATTTGGTCATTCAACTTTACATGTACATCAATAATATCAAAAAGTCCATATAATCAAAAATTTACAAGTATAAGTCGCATGCGATAGACACATGCGATAGTCGCATGCGATATATGTATGCGATAGACGCATGCAATACACGAATGTACAAGACGCTTGCGATAGATGCATGCGAAAGACGCAAAAAATAAGTTGCAGGCGAAAGACGTAAAAATAAATTGCATGCGAACGACAAAGGTACAATCCAAAAAAGGATATGCACCTGACTTTTGTTCTTCCATGTTTATATTTTATTCAAATATCATTCAGTACTATTCGCAGGCTACGCGACACTATTGGATACTACACATAACGACCTTCATCTCCTTTTTTTCCATTGTTTACGTTTTTGGCTACTCACGACTATAGTACTTGCTAGGGAGCTATGCTCGTGAACCAACAACCTCACTATTTCGGAATTTCACACCCACATGCCTTCCATTTCATATTCTGCTGTCTTTCCATTCCACATCCAACGGCCTTCCATTCTCTAACTTCACATTCAACGGCCTTCCATTCTCTAATCTCATATCCAACGGCCATCCATTCTCTAGTTTCACATCCAACGGTCCATTGCACAATTCTTGATTTCACATTCAACGGTCCATTGCACAATTCTTCATTTCACATCCAACGGTCCATTGCACAATTTTTCATTTCACATCCAACGGTTCATTGCACAATTTTTCATTTCACATCCACCGAACTTCCGTTGCACAATTCCAAAAGCTTTCCGTTCATGCTGTTCAGTTAATCTGTGAGTGCATGCAAGTAATATATGCGAGTGCGACAGCGAATGAATACAATTTACACAAACGGTATGATATATAAAAGAATGCACAGCACACAATAGCTGTAGATCACAAGCTCTTCTTCCTTGCTTAATCAATCGACAACTCTGAGAGTGGTGGAAAAATAAAAAACCACGAATATGAGTATAAAACCATGATTATGAATTCATATTGTTGTTACATTCTTTCGACAGATGATGAATACTACATACCTAGGTACACCGTACCCATGTACCAAACCATGCCGGTTCAACAGTGGCACATCGTTCTTATGTAAACTTCGATGGAAATTACTAGGTTTCAAACTATATTAAACTAAAATACAATTTAGTCAGTTAGGATTTAGCAGTGGTAGCTTGTGTAAGAATGATCGGGACTGCCTCTTGTTAAGAGCCTAAATATCCTCGATCACACAGGGCGTACCTCTAGCTGTTCTTTATTGAATAATTTTCACTAGAAGTACTAAGTGTTTATGGCCACATGCCTAATTTGTAAATAGACATAATAACGTAAGTCACGTTGATACATTAGCTGATATAGACAAAGTTCCATCTGAAGAAAAGTTAAAAAAAGAAAAAGACTTATTGGATTTTGGAGATTGGCGGGAGGACCAAAATCTAGAAGTAGTAGTTCGGAGATTATAAAATTTAGTTTATATCCTACATCTACTAATGTCTCAAATAGGTCCAAGTAGATGAGTCATACCAAATACTCAGGCTATTGGAGCCATCAAAGTGAATTTAGGACACTTTGGAAATATTGGAAAAAGAGCTTGTATTAGATTATTTAAAATACAAATAAAAACCAATGTATTATCTCAATTGATCTTGATATTTTAGACTGACCGGAGGCCGTATTTCTACATAGCCCCTAGTAGCTTTTAGAACTACGAACGTACGTTAAGATACGATCTAGTTGGTAAAGCGAAAACCAAAGTAAAAACGGTTTCGGTCATGACTTATCTAGTAAGTATGTGCCTATATGTACGAGTTCAAGACTCATGTTGTACTCTATGTCGTTTTGTATTTGGTCCAGTAACCATTTCCGATGTAGGCGCCTTACGTTTATTATTTGGTAAGGTAATAGCCAAAGGCTGTTCTTCATTAGTAGGTAAGTTTGAACAATTTTCTGCACTGTTGGTAAGCAGATCAGAAAGTTTAGTCACGTAGGAAGTAGGTAGCAAATAGGGAATTTCAGATCCGTCAGGGTTTGTAGTCACCTGAGGAAACCCTTTTCGTTTATCTCGTGTGTTCTTATGTAAACGCTTATTCCATTTCTTATTAAAGATACGAAGAAAGTCGCGAGATTCACGAAATGCATCGGAGGTTGACTCCTGAGATACATAATTGACAACAGTAGATTATTGAAGTATCTTCTTCAGTTGTTTCACTCCAACTCCTGGCTGTTCTTTAAGCAGCGCTTTAAGTAGTTGAGTGCGAGCTTCAGATTCTCTTAGAGCTTTGAGTCTTTGATCCATGGCCTTAGCTAGTTCCATGTTTTTTTACGATCTAATGCCGTTTCAATCGGCATTACCTCGACTGCAATCTTGTTGGGTGCATGTGTTGTGCGAGTCTTGAGCTTTTGTTCAAACTCTTTAGACTCCTCTAGTTTAGCTAAGAATTCGGTTGAGAGTTTCCGCTTAGTGGTACCTGCAGGACCGATGCGACAAACAATGGTGTGTTTCCAAGGTGTCTTCTTAATAGAATAGGATCCCTGATACAAGAACGTGTCAGTTTCACGGTCGACATGAATAGATTCGTCTTGAATCATATTAATTAAATCACGTATCCATGGGTCGGAGTTACGTAAGGGACAACACAGCGTAATGGTAGATTTAGTAATATTAACATAATTTAACAACTGTGCGATAAGTTGACAAGGTGGGGTTAGCCCACGCATTATGCTTTGATAAGTCAAGCTGAAATACATCACCTTTAGGATGAGTCAACGACCTTTATTCAGAAACCTGTTTGTTATGTTCTGCGGCGAACATATCAACAGTAAATGGACCCCATCGTGATTGAGCGAGGTTAAACCATTTCTTATTTAGCATCCAATCGGTTGCTAAAACTCCTTGACTGTTTTCTGGTAGTCGGGCACAAGTCGAGAGAGCATGTCAGGAAGATGGTTATGTATTCCTGGTGTTATATTAAAAGCGAACTTGGCAATAATGTCATGCCAGCGGCTCACCAACTGTGAGTCAGGGTTCATATCTTTTAAGTATGTTAGAGACTTTTGATCACAGGCGACAGTAAAGTAACTTCCATAAAGGTAGTCTTTAAACTGTCTTAGCGCAGTAACTATAGCAAGGAGCTCTTGTTTAACGGTAGGGTAATTCCGTTGACTCTTATTATAACTCTTGCTAAAGAATTGTATGTAGCGCGGTTTACCATTTATCGTTTGGTAAAGCACTCCACCTACCGCTCGATCTGAAGCGTTGGTTGCTACTTGGAATGGGACACCATCCACAGGGTACTGCATGATGGGTGCGTCCATTACTTTACTTTTGACTAGTTTAAATGCATCATCCCAGGGTTAGTTGGCAAATGAGGGTCGATATTACGAGGATGGTAAGCCTCATCGAGTTCCATACGATCATATCCTCTGACAGGGTTAGGTTTGTCAAGATGATGGTCAATGGTAGCATCAGAGCTATAGAGATTAAATTTTGAAATATTTCCTCTCTCACCAGTGGTAACTGGAATCGATGTTAGACAGTCTAAAAGCAGTACACTACTGTAACTACTAAATAACTGAAAAATATGTAAACTTCGATGGAAATTACTAGGTTTCAAACTATATTAAACTAAAATACAATTTAGTCAGTTAGGATTTAGCAGTGGTAGCTTGTGTAAGAATGATCGGGACTGCCTCTTGTTAAGAGCCTAAATATCCTCGATCACACAGGGCGTACCTCTAGCTGTTCTTTATTGAATAATTTTCACTAGAAGTACTAAGTGTTCATGACCACTTGCCTAATTTGTAAATAGACATAATAACGTAAGTCACGTTAATACATTAGCTGATATAAATAAAGTTCCATCTGAAGAAAAGTTAAAAAAGAAAAAGACTTATTGGATTTTGGAGATTGGCGGGAGGACCAAAATCTATAAGTAGTAGTTCGGAGATTATAAAATTTAGTTTATAATATCCTACATCTACTAATGTCTCAAATAGGTCCAAGTAGATGAGTCATACCAAATACTCAGGCTATTGGAGCCATCAAAGTGAATTTAGAACACTTTGGAAATATTGGAAAAAGAGCTTGTACTAAATTATTTAAAAAACAAATAAAAACCAATGTATTATCTCAATTGATCTTGATATTTTAGACTGACCGGAGGCCGGATTTCTACACTGTCAGTTCTTTAGGGAATTTCACCTGATCATTATTACGTGCACCACTGTATACACCAGAGCACAGTTTCTGATAATCCTTACCTTCATTTTTTTTTCAAGCCAGGCGGAGCGTCATTGTCCAGATCCGTATCGTTGTCAAACATCGATTGTCAGCCTGCAAACTGTCGTAGCCTTCCGCGTTGATATGAGGCCCATCTTTCTCAGGGGGTTGCTCGATGCTAAATTATAAAAGTTCTTGTCGAAATAAGACTCCTTGAATATACAGCCTATGTGGGAGCACACTATGGCTATGTGTCTGTAAGGCATGGGATAGTTAAACCAGTCATTACAAGAGCACGTGAACCTGGAACCAGAATATTTTAGCAGTTTTAGTCTTACAAATAACAGAATAAGGCGAGACATAATGATAACAAAATTAATTTTCAGTAGCATCGTGAGCATGCAACTCGTGCCTGCGAATTATGCATGCTGCGTCCTATTCCGGTGTCATATGCCTGCCCACTATGACTGCGACTTAACCGTGCATACAACTAAATGCAAATCAATTCTTACCATTCTTCATATTCGCTGTATCTCACAGAGCGTTGGGGTTCATCAACATTATCAATGGATTCGGCGCAATAAACCTAACTGTCATCTCTATGAACTGGCGTGTTCAACACTCTGTATCCTGCAGACCTGGCCACCTCTTCGATAAACATTTCGGGGCATCTCCATGAACTCCATAGTCGACATTGAGCATTATAAAGTGGTTCAGATTTTTTTGGACTGCCATCCTTGCCATAACACACCAACCCGTATTCCATTGTATACTTCATCTTCTCAGCTCTGCACACTACTAGAACCTGGCTGCGTATATCTGCAATGTCATTGATGAGGGTAAGCGATTTCAGTCTCAACTTCTTGAACCAACGTTCGACTTGCGCATGTGTAGACTCGCTCATCTGACAACCCTAAAGCCATTAATCAGCAAGGTGTCTGGACATGTTTATGAGGTTGGTGATGTAATTTGCAGTCGAGTCTGCTGCTCTAATTCGTAGTATCTGAATTGCAATTTGAAAGTGCCTTTTACAACTTTCTTGTGATCTTGCACGTAGGGCTTTTAGTATCTTCTTCTGGACAATACCACATTAGAGACCCTCCAAGTTTTTTTTTGAATGTACATTTTGATATGATATCTGTCTGAAAAAAAGAAGAACTGCCCTGGATTCACATCGGCCTGACTCAGGAACCCAACAGCTGTAAACACGACTCTCGTCTTCAATACCGCCTCTGGCCTTTGACCCAAAGATTTCTGTAAACTATCAAGAGCAAAATTATTATGTAGAAATACGGCCTCCGGTCAGTCTAAAATATCAAGATCAATTGAGATAATACATTGGTTTTATTTTTTTTTTTTAAATAATTTAGTACAAGCTCTTTTTCCAATATTTCCAAAGTGTTCTAAATTCACTTTGATGGCTCCAATAGCCTGAGTATTTGGTATGACTCATCTACTTGGACCTATTTGAGACATTAGTAGATGTAGGATATTATAAACTAAATTTTATAATCTCCGAACTACTACTTATAGATTTTGGTCCTCCCGCCAATCTCAAAATCCAATAAGTCTTTTTTTTTTTTTAACTTTTCTTCAGATGGAACTTTATTTATATCAGCTAATGTATTAACGTGACTTACGTTATTATGTCTATTTACAAATTAGGCAAGTGGTCATGAACACTTAGTACTTCTAGTGAAAATTATTCAATAAAGAACAGCTAGAGGTACGCCCTGTGTGATCGAGGATATTTAGGCTCTTAACAAGAGGCAGTCCCGATCATTCTTACACAAGCTACCACTGCTAAATCTAACTGACTAAATTGTATTTTAGTTTAATATAGTTTGAAACCTAGTAATTTCCATCGAAGTTTACATATTTTTCAGTTAAATAGTAGTTACAGTAGTGTACTGCTTCTAGACTGTCTGACATCGATTTACTATCCAGCAAATACTATGGCTAAGGGTACTTCTAAAGGCAAGGGAGCCGCTAGCTCTAAGCCTGCTAAGCCTGCCGAGGTTCCTGAGGTCCCTGTGGAAACACCCTAGCCTGTCTGGAGTTGAGCCTGCCGAGGAAACTGTTGGGGAAGCAAATTCTGAGGTTGGTACAGAGGATTATTCTGAGGATGACTCGTCGGATCCTAAAGCCTTGGAAGAAGAGGTATCTACTACCGCGGAAAGGCTCGCCAGCGTCCGTGTATCACCTAGGAGTGAAGCTCAGGACCCCAGCTTGCCACCTGACCACGTGCCGTCAAATATTGGGGATAAACGTCGAAAGGCTGGAAAATTCGTAGATACGAATGTCAGGGGCATTATAACTCCACATCTAAAGGACACTCCAGCACAAATCCGGGTGAAAAGGAAGTATTGGACCTGTCCGAAAATTTCGGTTTCGCCATCGATGGAGAAGCCATTCCATTCAGCTCAAATCTTGGGGCCGAAGCTGAGGACGCCATAACTCGACAACGAGTGGTTGGATCCTCTCAATCTCGACGTCATTTGAACCGCACTGAAGCGCTCTTGCTAAAACGCAGATATAAGACACATGTAAACTTCAATGGATATTTCTATGTTTTTTAAACTATGTTATATAAACTAAAATACAGTTTAAGTCAGTTAGGATTTAGCAGTGGTACCTTTTGTAAGAATGATCGGGACTGCCTCTTGGTAAGAGCCTTAATATCCTCGATCACACAGGATTCTTATTAAATAATTTTCACTAGGAGTACTGTGTTCATGACCACATGCCTAATTTGTAGATAGACATAAGAACGTAAGTCAAGTTAATACATTGGCTAATATAAATAAAGTTCCATCTGAAGAAAGGTTAAAAAAAGAAAAAAGGCATATTGGATTTTGGAGATTGGCGGGAAGACCAAAACCTGTAAGTAATAGTTCAGAGATTATAAAATTTAGTTTATAATATCCTACATCTACTATCGTCTCAAGTAGGTCCAAGTAAATGAGTCATACCAAATACTCAGGCTATTGGAGCCATCAAAGTGAATTTAGGACACTTTGGAAATATTGGAAAAAAAGAACTTATATTAAATTATTTAAAATACAAATAAAAACCAATATGTTATCTCATTTGAACTTGATATTTTAGTCTGACCGGAGGCCGTGTTTCTACACGCACAGGCGATAGACGCAGAAATCATCTTCTGTTAACTGTGTATATATCACACATGACTTTGATACTACTGACGGTCTGCGCAGTGATGGCCACATTGTCTGAATACAATCTGATAAGAGTCTTCTTGAATTTATTGCAGGAGCAATGGTGTATCATCGACAAAGTAAGAAGAGTACCTTTAGTCTGTGAAAAGGGAATGGGAATTTACATTAGTGAATTGTGATGATTGATAATAGCTGCAACGATGAAATGTTCTCCCAAAATAGACAATTGCCGCGCTTTCACCTGTACTCCGAAGACATCAAAGAGAAAAGTTTACCACTCGCTATATGCAGCAGCAGCTTGGAGATCACTAGGATAACATCCTCCCGTGTGCCTAAAGTGACGAAGTCCGGGCCGTACCCACCCATTGTAAAGGCACTCCCTTTTGGAAGGAATAGTAATTTTCTCTTTGGTGGCTCTGTATGCACCATATTCATCTAACATACATGTGAATGATACATATGGATGTAAACAAACAATTAGATAATTCAGTAAGTGTGTACTTTTTTTATCTTGCACATGATGATGGGATTTAGGTGCTCATAATATGACATGTTAGTAAAGCTTACTCAGAGAAGGACATATGTAACATATAAATTTGACTTAATACAAATTTGCAATCGCACTTGATTGATTTTCTAGAACGTCTTACAGGTGATTGATCATCATTCGCAATTTTTTGTTTCCTCGCGTCTCCTCTCATTCCGGGTTGTCAATTGGTTTTCTTTTTGCCACCCAATACATAGTTTGGAAGAAAAAGACAGCACACGGTTAAGACGCACAGAATAAGGACCGAACTTTGCGAAATTGAGGGTACATAGTTTCTTTTTTTTAAATTTAAATTTTTTAATTTTAGTTCCACGTACGACCACGGTTCCACCTCCCACTCTCACACACTCTCACACACACTCACACTCACTCTATTTCCGTATTTCAGTAGTAGTAGAGGGTGATGTTTTCCGATGCAGGTGGCATATTCTATTTGGCACAGAACTCGACGTTATGAAGCAATTTGATCAACAAGGCAAAAAGGTTGCTACCAATCTCTTTCGGATTGCGAATTTTGAGTTATTCGCCAGAGAGAATAGGTTCGTCATGGGCTCTGGTAGGTTTTTTCACTGGCGACGTAGCTTTGCCTGTCCACCCCCCCCCCCTTTTTTTTTTCTATCGTGTACGAATTATAAATGCCATAGGAAAGCAAACGATGACATCCAGTTCGTTTTTTTAGTCTCGTATATAACTAGGTGTGTATAGAAAATTCTTCTTCCTTCGTTCTC
>LUCW03002388.1:0-48238 GCA_001586965.3 Sphaeroforma sirkka | reverse complement strand
GTTATTAAGGGACCTTGAGGAGGTAGAAAAAGAAAGAATGCGTCAGGATGATCATATAGCAATCCAGATCGTTTGGTATGGACTGGGAAACCTTATGTCTGGGCTCTGTTTGTTGGCAGATTGGATTCGGGGCCAGAAAACATATGGATACGTGTAGACCGTTGTTTATTGTCCCGTGTTCTCTGAATTTGAATGCGTAATTCTGAGGAGGGATGCATATGTTAAACTGCGACCTGGGTTGAAACCATCCTAAAAGGAAGTACAGGATGAAAAGGGTGGTTGCGGGTAGGAATAGAAAGGAAATACAGAACGAGTGATAAAGAACACTATCCTCGTTCTTGCATATACTCAACAACTTGAAAATTTGTGTATACTCAAGGACTGGAGTAGGATAGTGCAACAGCATAAAATAATTCAGTGATGTTGTGTGTCACTAACAGTAGATATGATGTAACAGCGCAAACTTTTATACTGTTGCTCTAATCTTACTCCAGTCTCACAATACTATTGGTAGGAGAATCCTTCTACAATAGTATTTTGTTGATCGATACTGGAATTCCACGCCGTTTACATTCTTTCAGACATGAATTTAAACAGCGGTCGGCATCATTGTGGGTCGTTACTGAGCGGTAGGGCTACATCTAGGCTTGAGTCCGCAATACGTAAACTGAACAAACTTTGAGCCAGCCCTCTGTAGAAGGCATACCATTGGATGTATTGATCTACGACTGTGCGTGCCAAACCTGGACGTATAAATTGTCTGTATATTAATGTGATGTCTCAGAGTCGTCCATGGCGTTGGAAGCCATGGTCGAGCTTGGTGGAACACTGCGGATGGCCACAGCATCATGTAAGTCTGTGTGGAGGAAGTCGAAGGTCAGCTGGTCAACGGGACGGGAGATGACCCTGGACTTGTGAGAACGTTCCTCTCTTCTTCTTGTTGTTGAGGTTCACAATCAGCACGTGATTGGCTGGTTCAAAGATGAAGGAGTCTAAACCCAGAATCTTGTTGGTAGCCCGTTGTATGCCTATTAGCCAATATATGACAAGTAGTGTGCGTCAATGTGAATCCGCATACTCTGCTTGCAGGAGCTGGAGTATCCAAAGGGCAATGATCTTGGGTTGGTCCGGATTGCGTGTGCCCTGCTGCTACTTCTATAGTAGTACATGATCCTGGATATCGTGGTAACAGGCAGACGGATGCATCTCGGTGAGACCGTTGAATCGACAGTAATGCTGGTCGCCACATGTATCTTCTTCACCTGGTCGAGGGACACTCCCTGACGGTAATAGTAGAAGAGAATGACATTAGACTGGTCGGGTGTGGGTAACATGGTAGTGGTGTTGTTGCTGACAGCAAAGGCTTGCCAATAAGTCAGAGCAAAGGCGTAATTACGCTGTGTGCCGGAGGCAATTTATAATTTTTTTTTTCCATCGTGAAGAAGCTTCCATATGCTCGGCGGGGTAGTCTTGGCGCTCAGTTGTTGACACATACCGAAGGAATTGTAGAGTACTGTGCATATAGTCTTGTTGGAGGCACCGCCATGACCAGCACTTTTCCGACCAATGCTGGGTAGTGGACGGTGCCAGCGTCCATGATTTCCATGTTCTTGCTGCTCCGTACTATGAAAGGCCACCGGAGAGCTTTGGTCAGGCTGTAAGCGGCGGTTGAGCTGCTCCAGAATATAATCTAACACTGTCTCCCGGGAGGGGGGGGGGGGGGGCAGGGTTTTCCTACTTCTCGTGAGTATTCACAAAAGTCAACTGGCCCTGGTGACTTTTCCCCAAGCCCAAGTAGTAACTTTTGGAATAGGATCGTTCCGAGGTATTTGGAGAGAACTTCCACTTGCTGAAGAGACAAAGCTCCGTCTCAACCCAAATTGTCCAGTGGTACTAGAGAAGTTTTCCCTAATCTTGAGAGGTTGTCTGCGGCGAGGTTGAGCTTTTCTGGTAGATATCCCAGGGATACTGGCCACAGGACACTGTTCTGGTGGCAGAACCAGACTAGACGCTGCAGCTGCGCGTTCATCAGTTTGGACTGGCTGCGGCGCTTCCTCGGCGCGTGTAACGAGGTGCTGCTGTCGGTGAGCCATGGCAGAGGAGTTGTGCCTATGTTCTGCGTTTTGTGAAGAAAAAAGTAGAACGCTAAAACGAGAGCCTTTGACTCGAGACTGCGATTAGGTCACCTTTGTCCCGTACGGCACCAGAGATCTGTAAAAGTTGTCGTGGTCTGCTGCCAGTATAGCGTCACCCCGTACCCTATCTTGGAGCCATCAAAGTGATTTTATAACACTTTGGAAATATTGGAAATAGAATCTGTATCAAATTATTATAAATACAATTAAAACCCCAATATGTTATCTTATTTGATCTTGATCTTTTAGACTGACCGAAGGCCGTATTAAGTAACCACATGATGTGATAGGTCTGTATCGAGACCCGGGTATTACAGGCGTACGTTGCTGATAAGTTCTGTCGTCGACAAGCTGAGTCTTTAAGCCTATACACACTCGGTCATACACTGACCGAACCCGCACTACAATACATATAATGCATTCGGTAGTTGACTGGTACAAAGATCAAAGTACTGCTGACTAAAGGTACGTGTCATCTCTTAATGTTCTTAGTGAGATAATAAAGGTGCGCGTCACCTCTTAATGAGACAGTTATCTCATTGACAAGCTCTGTTCCGAACTTTCGAATTAGAACTGATGACTATTCTACATGGAATTACTACAGTTTCAAAGGACTGTGTCATGGCAACTGTTCAAGACTTGAGAGACAAACCCGTACGTGATCGGTATTCAGTAACGTTGAAGTCTAATGGTAAGACTAATGATTGTGTTTTGTTTTGCGTTGTCAAGTATGTTAATAGCCAGTCAATACTGTAGGCAGAATTGACATCAATGCACGTTTTATTTTACACACTCTATGTGTATTGGTTTACGCATGCTTACGTCGAGAAGCGTTGGGAATGCTATGTGTACACGGAGGCAAAACTCTGATGACGTTAGCATTGGACAACTCCCAGGGGTATGATAAATTCAAAGAAAAGTACAACCTACAATATGAGAAATGGTAAATCGCTTGATTTTACTGGTTTCACCTATTTTAAATTTGAACAAAATTCCACTATATATATACTATATTTCCATCAATGTTTTATATATTCAGGGACAGCCCTGTATTTTATGTGACATACGTGAAGCAGTATTCGGATACTCTTCAAATTTCAAATGAACTCGATATCGAGAGCAAATTATGTAAGGTATATCCTTCAAACAATCCTGGTCATCGAGGGCATAAAAAGGGTCGACGTGCCAGGAGTCGACGTGAATACAAGCGCAAAAGAAATCCACGAATATGTAAAATATGTTCTGCGAAGTATCACACTACCAAAACTTGTACATCGTCAGAACTCCGCAAATACTTGACAAATCACAAAGTGACTGCTCTGATCATTGCGTACTCGTTTACGTTAGGACTACAGAATAAAGAAGGAAATTAATTCGCTTGTAAAAAAACTTGTATATGAACTCTATCGCAAGCTTATTCGACCCGCCCCTCAAAATCTACTATTTACTACCCTAAAAATGATGTGATTTCACTAATTACTACCCCTAAAAAAAATGGTAGGGTTTGGGGATATATCTGATAACATACTGCCGTAATCGTCTGGTTAGTAATTAGTGGAGTTTACATACCCACGGGGTAGTGTGTAGTGAATTTCCTCATATATATATATATATATATATAATACACACACACACACACACAAAACACACACACACACACACACACACACACACACACACGCAAACACACACACACACACACACACACACACACACACACATATATATATATATATATATATATATATATATATATATATATATATATATATATATATATATAAAAATTGAGAGGCATACTTGTACTCTGGTTCTCGTTAGTTTTGGGGTATTCGATATCAGCTTGTTCCTCTGCGTCTCCAAAATTCTCAGATCCATCTACGCAAAATAGTGAAATAGGTTAAATCGATAAATGCAGACTACGTGTATGTTTAAAAACAACCTCAAGTTATGCGTTTGCGGCTAGCTCAGAGCTTATCATACCTACAATTCTCGGAGCCTTTTCGATCGGTGTGTCGATCGGTGTGTCCTTCTTCTGGGCAACGGATTTTCGTTTTCTCGTGATCATAATCTAGACAGTGTGTGTACAAAGCCCTAAGAATATTTGGCTTAGACTGGGTCGCTATGTAAACGCAAGGCAACCCCCCTTATATGAGAGATGCAGGCAAAAAATGAGAATAGTGTTATTGTATTGTATGTGTTTGTGTTTCTGCACTTTCAGAAAATTACACTCTTCATGGGCCCCAGTGCATATGTGTAAAATTTCGACGGTTAAATTATTTTTTATATATGTTTTTTATTTTTTTTGGAAGGATAGGGAGGGGTGAGGGAGGCAGGATTTGGGGGGGGGGGAGGGCGGGGGGAGGCTGCGGGACTAAAACCCAAATAGAACCCAAGTTAGTGTATTCAGAAAACGTACCGTCGGACCCAAGTAAACGTATGTCACTGTTAACTACCCGCAGGGGAGGTAGTTGATAGTGGGGTACCTCTATATATATATATATATATATATGTGTGTGTGTGTGTGTGTGTGTGTGTGTGTGTGTGTGTGTGTGTGTGTGTGTGTGTGTGTGTGTGTATGTATGTATATATATACATATAGCCAAGCTACTCTGAAAATTTAAGCAGATCTCCTCCCTGGACCTACGCAACCAACACAGGACTTAAATACAACTGTGGCAATCCCTTTACGGCTACCTATTGTGAGGAGGATTCTCAATATTGGAACTACGCTTATTTATCGCCGACATTCAGCAGTCTACCCAATGGACAAAGAACGGCCACATTCGGCTCTCGGGAACAGACCACGTTCAAAAAGATAGAACGAATCAGCTAACTGGTGTCTATCTTCGAGATGAGATCAATTTGGCTTCCGGAGCACAGCAACACTAACCTCGGACTTCTGCAATAGCCTGATTATTTGGTATGACTCATTTACTTGGACCTGTTTGAGACGATAGTAAATGTAGGATATTATAAACTAAATTTTATAATCTCTGAGGTTTTGGTCTTCCCGCCAATCTCCAAAATCCAACAAGTCTTTTTCTTTTTTTAACTTTTCTTCAGATGGAACTTCATTTATATTAGCCAATGTATTAACTTGACTTACGTTATTATGTCTATCTACAAATTAGGCATGTGGTCATGAACACTTAGTACTTCTAGTGAAAATTATTTAATAAAGAACAGCTAGAGGTACGTCCTGTGTGATCGAGGATATTAAGGCCCTTATCAAGAGGCAGTCCCGATCATTCTTAAACAAGCTACCATGGCTAAATCCTAACTGACTTAAATTGTATCTTAGTTTATATAACATAGTTTAAAACAGAAATATCCATCGAAGTTTACATATATTTCAGTTATTTAGTAGTTACCGTAGTTTACTGCTTCTAGACTGTCTAATAATTGCTTACTATCCAACGACTGAACTGTAAGTATTCTATACTACTTCAGAGTGGCTATACTACCCTAAAGTAAGCTACACGCTAGTTACTATACCTAGACCTTATTAATTTTCCTGTTCTTGAGCTATTACTATGGCTAAAGGAAATTCTAAAGGCGATGGAGCCGCCAGCTGTAAGCCTGCTAAGCCTATTGAGGTTTCTGAGGTTACTGGGGACACTGATCCGTCTGGTACTGAGCCTGCCGTTGAAGCTGTAGAGGACGCCGTTTCTGAGCTTGGTTCTGATGAAAACTCTGAGGATGACTCGTCGGACACTAAAGCCTTGGAAGAGGAGCTCTCAACTGCCGCAGAAAGGCTCGCCAGCGTCCGTGTGTCTCCTAGTAGTGCACCCAGGGCATAAGCTCGCCATCTGACCGCGAAAAGTCAGATATTGGAAAGGCTATATCTCCTGAACAAGCGGAGGAATCGTCTCGAGATCTACGATTTATTACTACTGAACGTCAGCCCAATCCACCTATCAACAAAGATGGCGGCGTTCCATTACGTGAAATTTCATTGCATGCCTCGCCACTGGATGCCTCGCCACCGAATGTTGGGGCGGAAGACGCAAAGGTTGGGGACGCCATAACTCGACAACGAATGGTTGGATCTTCTCAATCTCGACGTCGTTTGAACCGCAAAGATGAGCTTTTAAAGGAGCTAACCGCTGCCGCAGTTTCTGACTCTTCGATCTTATCCCACGTGGCCGATATTCTTCCTATACCGAAAAAAAAGTATTCCGAGCCGGGGTTCGAACCTGAGGCCCTCTGGTTTCCCAACCAACAGGGTTAACACTGAGCCAGTTACCGCTGGTGAAGTGGATAAAACTTTAAGTTTCAATGTCTATAGCTCGGAAGCTACAATCGACCACCCTCTCGACAAACCTAACCCTGCCAGAGGCTATGATCGTATGGGGATCGATGAGGCTTACCACCCTCATAACATCGATCCTCATATACCATCTAACCCTGGTAATCACGACTTTGGTAATCGTTATACCAGTACTTCGCTAGAGAGTACCCACTCTAGCACTGAAGACGAGGAAGTGAGAACCAGACAACAACGTCTCAGGCTATTACGTTCTGGTATGCAAGTCCTTGAGGACCGTCTATTTAATGACTCGGACCTTGACGATAAGAAAGCGGATAACATTCGCTATCTAACGATTTAGTTATATGTATGACTGATCTTCTCAGTTTAGGTATAACTCTCACTGGTCTGCCTAATGGGCTAGACCCAAATAAAGATCAGTCAGATGATAACATGTTAAGATACCTAAACCTCCGGAAGGTGAAGCAAAAGATATGATTCCGCACTTTACCGATATAAATATGGACTTAATTATACAAAACAGAAAGATTGCGATAACTGACTGGTGTATGTTTAAGTTCTTTAACGGGTACGTTGAGCTTGACTTAGCAAACGTCGATTTCTTTAAGTTAAATTGTCCTTCACATAACTACGTGAGTTGGAGACACAAAGACGTTGTCAAACCCCAAATTGAAGATTGGTTAAAACAGGGTCTAATTGAAACCAATTATGATGCAACCTCAGTTAACTTAGCTCTCTTAGCGGTCAATCAATATAAATCCGATGGAACGTTTAGTAAAACAAGAGTAGTACTAGACCTGTCGCCAGTCAACAAACTAATTCCGCAACATAGTTTCCCCTTACCTAAGATAAGCGAGATACTACGCAAAATGAAGGGTGCGACTATCTTTTTCAAGATAGACTTAAAAGCTGCATTCCATCAACTACAGATATATGAGCCTCATAGGAATACTTTCCCTTTACTTGGCAAGGTAAGAGGTACCAGTTTAAAGGTGCACCTGAAGGCTTACACATGTTACCTTCTTTCTTCCAACAAGTTATGATGGAACTATTTGCGGACCTGTTGGATGACGTATCAGTATATTTAGATGATATAGTTATCTTTACAAAGACAGCACATGAACATATTAAACTCGACAAGGAAGTCATAAAGCGACTAAAGTGTAGGAGGAGACCACGCCCACAGACACACACATTGCTTCCATACTGGCGCACCCAGACGAAATCGAACAGGGTGAGTTGGAAGAGGATGCAACGTGGGAAACCATAGGCAGCGATCAGGAATAGGGCGTAAGGGTGTCGGATGCAGACGCAACTTTAGTTTTCCCGTCTAGTACACCTGTGATACTATCGATTAAAGATCCATTCCTTTCAATGGACAATCGAGTATTCATATCTATCCTGATTAACGGTAAGACATGCAGGGCGTTAATGGATTCTGGGGCAAGCAGAAGTTGCATTGATTCGACATCCGCACACGATTGGGGATTGCAAATTAAGTCGGCTCCGGAGGGATCCTATATATACCTAACTGATCGTAGCCTTCGTACACGGCGAATAGGCTCCACCGTACAAACTCCAGTACGATATGGTCTAGAGCTCACAGAACAGTCTTTCGTGCTAATGAATCTACCACCGGCTATCGACGCGATCGTAGGCCAGGATCTTATGCCTGGCGTAGGGCAATACGCGGGAGGCCTTCAATCGTCATTCTCACCCATAGATCCAACGGAGCTATACAAACTATTGGAACCAATACCGTTGAGACGACCACCAGATTTGACCGAAGAAACCGGTGTTCGCCTGGAACCAGACAAGAAACTGAGGGACAATGGCGGTATTCGAGAAAAGGACAGGTGCAGACTGGAAGGAGGCGAAGTTAGATTGCCGGTGACACCAGATCAAGCTGCAAGGATGCGGAAGGCAGTAAGGAACTTTGTAGCAGACAAATGGATACCATGGGTAGAAAGACAGGTGCAGAAGTGCATTCAAGATTTGGTCATAGTTCAAAGGGATATAGCCACTTCTACTAACCTACCCTTGCTCGCCGTGCCACAGTATACTCAATCTGGAGAACTAAAGAAAGTGCGAGTTTGTTTGGACCTCAGAGCGGTGAATGCAATAATACCGGCGGATCAGTTCAATATTCCCCGTATCGACGATATCATTGGTAACATCAAAGGGAAGAGATATTACACGACATTGGATCTAACCGCAGCGTATCATCGACTCCCAATTCACCCTGATTCTCAGTATCTATTTAATTTCACACATGGCAAGAGCCAGTATTCTTTTACATCAGCGCCATTTGGACTACACACACTGACGCAGCAGTTTCAGCGTACACTGAGTGTGATATTGCAAGGACTTCCGGCATACCACTACCTGGACGACATCGTAATATCACCAGATGACTATGAGGAACACGTACCAGTAGTGAAAGAGGTCATTCGGCGGCTGACGTGCCACAGTTTCAAGCTATCCCCTTCAAAATGTCATTTTGCAGTCAAGGAAGTCATGATCCTAGGGAAGCGAGATGTCGTGTGTGTGTTTGTGTTTGTGTGTCTGTGCGTGTGTATTGCTCACAGTAAACCAAGATTGTTTACCAAGCATAAACCCACGGTCAAACACCGGAGGCCCAACTAGGTTTATCCCAGTGTAGTAAACACATCAAAATACGATACTAAAACCTACTGAGTCTCCCTGAGGCTCAGTGCGGTGTATTTATTCTTACATTGATTGTCTACGTGGTCTACAAATAATTCACCTCGTGTGAATTAGTTGTAAACTAATTCTAACTCCACACTGATAGTTATTTAAGGGGACTTTTACTACACTCCCCTCAAGCTCAAGCGTCACCAGTGATGGAAGAGATTCAAAAATAAATGACCTATTAAACTATTGAAAATTAAACAAGTAAAACTAGTGGTGTAAAGTAAACAAAATATTTAAAAAAACAAAAACTAGTGAAAATCCATCTGCTGAGTAAGTTCGTGCCTTGGAAACTGGTCTTTTGAACCATCCCGGCTGTGCTGGTATATTTTCACCCCCCAAAAAGCTAGGGTATCCGCTGGTATGTTTTCACCCCCCCCATAAGCTAGGGTATCCACTGGAGGTATACTCGCCTATAAGCCCGAGTTGTGGAATCGTCGTTCGTCACTACACCGTGGTGAAATCTCACGAGGAGAGACAAATCCCGATCCGGAAGTAGATGGTAGACATCTAGTATTCATCAACGTAACGTTGTAATTATTGGTGTTGTGCCGCTTTCTTCTTCTGGCGAGTTTGCTCGGCTTTGTGGTATGCCGCGATGTCATTCGGATCGTCAAAAGCTTCGGCTGACTCCCAAGTTGGATCACCTTCCCGCCAGCGAACCAAGTATTCGGTATTTCCTGTGGAATCATTCTGTCCATGGCGAATTATGTAACGGAACGAGGAAATAACCTGCCACATATGATCTTGTAATGGTTTTTCGGTGGCTCTATGGACTAATCGCAAAAGTTCCACTCTGACTGGTATACCTTTAAAAGTATCTGGAGGTGAACCATCCTTGTGTGTGTGTCAGTTCATATCTTTGTCCCTGTCTGGCTTTGACAACGTATGGTCCAAAAATTGGTCGCATTGCTTTGGTTGTGCGACCTTCGGACCGTACCATTACCACATCCCCTGGTTGAAAGGCGATAAAATCGTAAGCATGGAAGCGGTCAAACTGCCTGGATAGTGTGTCTGCGTATTTCTGCGTGACCTTGTAGAGCGTCGACAAGATAGTGTCGCGCAAACGATCCAGCCGGTGTGCCCAAGCCTCATTGGTGACCGGCTGATTCCCCGGAAGGTCATCCGTGAAGTCAGCAAACGGAACATGACGGCGACCGAAGTAGGCACTGAATGGTGCTGTCTTGTGTCGCCGAGATATTCGGAGGTTCTGGCACAGCATAATAAGTGGTAGTCGGACATCCCATGCCGTAAAGATTCACATAGCTTGCGAACTCCTTCGTGTATGTCTCTGTGTCTTCTCTCCGCTGCTCCCAGAACCTGAGGACGATATGGTGGTGACTTCGCATGCATCACTCCAACTTCTTGAGTTATTAGTTTAACAATCTTGTTCGAAAGCTCGCCTCCTTCGTTCTTAATTGATTTTACCCCGTTGCTATATCCAAGACGTGCAATATATATCGATTTCCTGCTGCTGAAACTAATGGCATTGGAATCATGTCGACTTGATCGAAAACTCGCCTCCCTCGTCTGATTAAATTTTCCTGGGAAAACCATGTTCCCCAAACACCTCCATAAGTTTCGATGTCACCACTTCTGCTGACTTTGTGGCCGTTGCTCTCAATATCGAGTACCCCGTTGCTATATCCAAGACGTGCAATATATATCGATTTCCTGCTGCTGAAACTAGTGGCATTGGAATCATGTCGACTTGAATATGATCCCACGGATACTTTGCCGTTATATTAATCGTCGGGTGAAATCCTTTCGTAACACCCTCTGTCCTAGACATGTGCACAGTTTCTCTCTAACTGTTTGTGCAAGTTCCAGAGCGTTATGCCACAAATGTCCGTTCTGCTGCAGTTGAGCACTTGTATCCTCTGCTCTATGGTGCCCAATCTCATGCTGACACAAGGTGAGCTGTGTGCGACGGCTTATCTTTTCCTCATCTGGAGAATCCGTCATGGCTACTTCCGAGGTAGCGATCGTTACTAGCCGAGACGTATCTAATGGGGTGACTTTCGATACTGAGGACGGTTCTGCATATCCCAATCGTGCTAAAAACGTCGCTGGAAGGCTGTAATCATTGCGTGGCCTACTCTAGCATTGACTGTGTGACCCCATGGTGTCTTGCCACTCGCATACTTTCCCTATTTGAGGAAGGAGTGGGGTGTTCTGGGAACTAATACTGGGTCCCTTTGTAGAAGCGACTTGAATAACTGGAACCAAGGCTCGTAGGGAGCCCACGGTAGACACACCGTAGCTGTTGCCCTCTCTGATCGCATCTTGCACAACATTCTATGGATTAATCTCCATGGTGGGTTCATCCATCCATCTATATCTTTCCAACAATGTGCAAACGCTCCACCCCTGTCATCGTCGGTGTAGTAGCGTGGCAAATGGTGATCCTGTGCGAAGCAAAGACATCGACATTATTCTCACCCATAAAACGCTTGCTCAAAGTAATCTGGAAAAGTTGCCAACATTCTGCATATAGTACCTCCGGGTCCTCAGTCTCAACAGTTCCCTCATGTGAGCCTAGACCACGCGTCTGGTAGCACGTTCTTTATACCCGGATGTGCGAGATAGTAAAATTGAAAGGCGCTATGATGTGATGCCATCGTTGTAGCATCGGATTCAGCTTTAGCTGTGTGTTCATATACACCAAAGCTTTATGATCAGTCAACACTGAAAGCGTTGACCTTCGAGATGATCCCGGAAGTGTGTAATACCGTATACCAAGGCCAATAATTCCTTCATGGGTGTTGCGTAATTGCGCTGTGCTGCGTTGAGGGTCTTGCTGAAGGACATTGGGTATTGCTTCTTCCCTTCTATGGTCTGGAACAATGCACCTCCAATACCGTAGTCGCTTGCATCCGTTTCGAGTTGTAAAGGTACTTCGTCGACGGGAAATTTCAACACTACTGCCTCAACTATGGCTTGCTTCATGGCATCCCAAGCTTGCTGGTGTCTCTGTTCCCACCTGTCTCCAATGATTTCCCTAGGCTTCAGTCTTACAAATTCCCGGAGTGGGGCAACTACCTCTGCAAAGTTTGGTAGGTGCTAGTGAAGAAAGTTGGCTAATCCCAAGGCCGATGCAATGTCTTTGTACTTCTTCAGGGTTGGCCAGTCAATGAGCTTGGGCCTGCTTTTCATGGCAGATATCAATTCCGGCCTTCGATACTCGCTTCCCTAGGTTCATGACTTCCTTGACTGCAAAATGACATTTTGAAGGGGATAGCTTGAAACTGTGGCACGTCAGCCGCCGAATGACCTCTTTCACTACTCGTACGTGTTCCTCATAGTCATCTGGTGCTATTACGATGTCGTCCAGGTAGTGGTGTGCCGGAAGTGCTTGCAATATCACACTCAGTGTACGCTGAAACTGCTGCGTCAGTGTGTGTAGTCCAAATGGCGCTGATGTAAAGGAATACTGGCTTTTGCCATGTGTGAAACTGAATAGATACTGAGAATCAGGGTGAATTGGGAGTCGATGATACGCTGCGGATAGATCCAATGTCGTGTAATATCTCTTCCCCTTGATGTTACCAATGATGTCGTTGATACGGGGAATATTGAACTGATACGCCGGTATTAATGCATTCACCGCTCTGAGGTCCAAACACACTCGCACTTTCTTTAGTTCTCCAGATTGAGTATACTCTGGCACGGCGAGCAAGGGTAAGTTGACGGAAGTGGCTGTATCCCTTTGAACTATGACCAAATCTTGAATCCACTTCTGCACCTGTCTATCTACCCATGGTATCCATTTGTCTGCTACAAAGTTCCTTACTGCCTTCCGCATCCTTGCAGCTTGATCTGGTGTCACTGGCAATCTAACTTCGCCTCCTTCCAGTCTGCACCTGTCCTTTTCTCGAATACCGTCATTGTCCCTCAGTTCCTTGTCTAGTTCCAGGCGAACACCGGTTTCCTCGGTCAAATCTGGTGGTCGTCTCAACGGTATTGGTTCCAATAGTTTGTCTAGCTCCGTTGGATCTATGGGTGAGAATGGCGATTGAAGGCCTCCCACGTATAGCCCTAAGCCAGGCATAAGATCCTGGCCTACGATCGCGTCGATAGCCGGTGGTAGATTCATTAGCTCGAAAGACTGTTCTGTGAGCTCTAGACCATATCGTACTGGAGTTTGTACGGTTGAGCCTATTCGCCGTGTACGAAGACTACGATCAGCTAGGTATATATAGGATCCCTCCGGAGCCGACTTAATTTGCAATCCCCAATCGTGTGCGGATGTCGAATCAATGCAACTTCTGTTTGCCCCAGAATCCACTAACGCCCTGCATGTCTTACCGTTAATCAGGATGGATATGAATACTCGATTGTCCATTGAAAGTAATGGATCTTTGATCGATAGTATCACAGGTGTGCTAGACGGGAAAACTAAAGTTGCATCTACATCCGACACCCTTACGTCCTATTCCTGATCGCTGCCTATGGTTTCCCACGTTGCATCCTCTTCCAACTCACCCTGTTCGATTTCGTCTGGGTGTGCCAGTATGGAAGCAATGTGTGTGTCTGTAGGCGTGGTCTCCTCCTGCTCCGTTTGCTGGTCGTCCGAGTCTGTTAGAGCCGTAATGGTGTTGACCGCGGGCAAACTCTTATTGAAGGATACGCCTTGCTTAAATCCTCGGCCCGAGTTGGATGTGAATCCAACCCTTTTGTTCGACTGGTAGTGCTTGCAGGATGATATATGCCTGAAACTGGGTGGGGCACCCGCTCTGCACGCGTAACACGTGGTGGTCGTAGACGTGCTTGTGCGTTGTGTGCTGCCTCCTCCTGTATTCGTATTCAAATTACGATCTCGTTGTTGGGCTGGAAACTGTCTACGCCTATCCCCCCCACATTCATCTGTGTCCGTACCCGTTGTCTGAGGATGGCATCGGTTTCTTGTATGTCTGGATTTAAAATGCGGAGAAGGTCTTCAGTCTCCAGGTGGTCCCAACCTATGTGGTGTTGTAGCGTGCGTTCATACGTCATATTACCTGTCAGGTCCTCGAGGGCCTGTATGAGGCAGTGATTAAGCAACCGCTTAGGAAAGTCCTTGCCCTTATCTGCTCGCTCCCAGGCTCTCTTGTGAACTTCCACAATCTTGTTCAAATGTTCCCTGGCTGACTCTACACCCTTGGTGCGGGGATTACCCTTCGCCAACTTCTTAAAGGTAGGGTCTACGGTGGCCTTGCTCTCATGTTGACAGATTTGGTCTATGACCTGTTCCGCCGGATATACCCTCAGCTCATTATGGTTGTCACGGAGATAGTCAATTGTGGCCTTTGCTGCCTTAAAATGTATGAGTACCTTATAGAACCAACGTACCATCCACGACTCATCTAGTCCTGAGACATGGGCGTTCTTCAGTGCCTCTTCTAGCGCCCCTCGTGTGTCTCTATCGGCTGTGCTGCTTAATTGATAACGGTCTAAAGGCCAATCGGGCCATGTCCGTGGCTCCGGAGCTCTGTTCTTCCTGATAGCTTCCAATTGAGTATTCAACGCTCCTTTCAGTGTATCGATCGTGGACGTTAGTAATGTACATCTTGGGACATCGTAGTTTCCCTGTGCTCGACAAAGTTCATCCACAAAGAAAGATATCTTCCCTTCGAGGCGTTGACACATGGCTCGGCGATGCTCGTTCCACTGCGCTGGTGTCATGATCGGCTCTCTCGCCTGTTCGTCTTTGTGCGGTCGTTTTCTGCTGCCATGAACATTACCGTCGTCGACATCACTAGACTTGCGCTTACCGTCGTCGACGTCACTATACTTGCGCTTACCGTCGTCAACGTAACTAGCCTTGCGCATATCCTGTATCGATCGCGCGAAGTCTCGGTGCTGTCGGCTGAGTTCCCATCGTCTACGTAGTTGTTTTCGTTCGGCTTCCCTACGATAATCCCCATGTGGGTCGCTCTCAAATATTGCTCTAGCTGTCGGCCCCTGATTTCGTCAGAGTTTTGCTGACGAGTGCCCGTGGCCCACCCTGACATATTTCTATGCCGTTGGACTTGTCGCTCATCCCCGTTGCCTGCGAGGGAATCCTGACTTGCACTGGTAAAACTCCCCGATCGAGTTCGCTTTCGAGTGAAATCTCGTTCAGGTGCTCGGTGAAAAGGCTGCCATGAATGCGGTCTATCACCCGCTGAATGAATGCCCGAAGTACCTCGGACATTGGCTACCCTGTGTCGCTCAGCTGCTGGTTCAGCAGACTTTGAACGACTAGTATGCCTAATCACAAATTGCACCTCACTGTCTTCTGGATCTGCTCTCCCTCTTGCCGATAAGCGAGACCCGTGCCCCAACTGATGTCGCCTGCTTGCTGCCTGGCCCACGTCTTGGTCTGTCTGTTCATATCGCGGTTGTTCATCTCTTCGACGCGATGCTACTGTCTGGCGCGAAGAAGCTGTGCCTCCTTGGTGGGTCTGCTCGAAATCTGACAAAGATCTCTGGGTTGCTTTGCCGTCGCGACGAGTGCGTCGAGGGCTACGGGGTGCTGGACGCATAGGCATCTTGATGTTAAGACTTCGATGTATGGCTTTGTGTTGTTGATGAATAGTTGGTCCAGATTGAAGGAGTGTCGGCTATTATATAATAGTTGACTTCAGCCATTTGTGTTACACACTTTCTTCCGCCGTTCTCCTCTCGTGATACCAAAATAGCTAATTATCATTGAATCATGTTGATGTCTACAAGGTCTGCTTGCGGGTCCCCGAAAACTCGTTGCGCTCGAATACACCTTGCTCCTTAATGATTGCTAATCATTTTGTTTGGGTTGGTTTTGTTAATGAGTACTCGTTTTGCTCTCCTTTGCTCTGCCTATAGGAGTAATTAAGAGTTGCTGATAGACTCGAAGCGTGTTCAATGATCAACCGCCTGTCGTGTTCTAGCGTTCTGAATGCTCCTTTAATCCAACCTTCGGACCACTGTACTCCAACATCAATCAAACCCGAGGCCTGCAGCCAGGAAGTTCAGGTCAAGGTTCCCAAGAATAACCTTGAAGCCCAAGGTAGTTACATCGGTTATGAAGTTGGAAAACCAAAAAAAAAATTCCTTATTCAAACCAACTTGAGTGTACTTGCACGATGCCTGATAAGTGCTGTCTACTTTTGCATGTACTATTTCTTCTGTACCTTGCAAGAGTCCGCTGCATCTTGACGATTCGCCTTATACGTCGGTGATAACGTTCTCCTTAGTTTTCACCAACAATCATACAACCGTACCAGGCTATGTTGGTCCTACGGCTGATTCACTTACGTTGACTTCCTTTTTCTCTCTAGAATGGAAATTTAAGTATATATATATATATATATATATATATATATATTAAAATGTATTCTGTCTTGTAACATCGGTAAATATGTCTTCTAGTTGTGTGTTGGTCGTGGGTTCGATACCCCCCCGTGATATATTTTTTTTTCCTATGCTTTCGTGACCATCGAAGTTCGCGCATGCAACGATGGCGAACATTCGACTCAGAGATATTTTCGAAAAATCGATCTTCTAACCATGCCAGTCTTTTCGTCTAGCCAATTGATTACAAAACTTGCTCCCGTAGTTGATATTTGTTGAAAATACGAGTTGAAATCGCATTTTTTCTGTCTCAGTTTCTCCCAAACTGTGCCTAGCTCCTCTTCTGCATTGCTACCTGTCTCACGCGCGCTTAATTCACACGTTTCCATTCTACGTCGCCTGACACTGTCGATTCTACATTGCTACCTGCTTTTCTTGATCACCTCTATCTGCCCTTTGTCGTCGCTGTACTCGCCCACACCTATGAAAATCTGCCATATCGACCTTCTCTACGCCAAATTACGTTCTTCTATACCCCTAACTGCGATACTGCATCATGTTCGTGTTGTGTGGATTGACTAGGCCAGTCAAAACATTGTTCAAACGTCCTATGACTGCTAATTAGTCAGAGGAGGCCTTGATTGTCAACGACGGCCTGAAAAGTCGCATTGGAATTGAAGTATCTGGATTTTCGGACCGAAGATGGATTAAAAAAAATCAAAAGAAGAATGAATGGTTGTTGGGAAATGGTCGGATGACTAATTAATCTATAAAAATTTAGAAATAAAAAATGCTAAAAAATTGCATATATTACTAATCACTCCAATTTGATCTAGATTTAAAATAATTTTAAAATATATGCATAAAATATAAATAAATAAATACATATAATATATATATATATATATATATATATATATATATATATATATATATATCACACGCAAGCGTATCAAACCGAGCAAAACGGATATATATATATATTATATATATATATATATATATATTTTTTTTTAATATAAAAGTAGTAGCATTCGACCGGATGGTCGGATAACTATATATATATATATATATATATATATATATATATATATATATATATATATATATATATATATATAAATATATATATAAATATATATATATATATATATATATAAATATAATGGGCATATATATAATATATATATATATATATATATATATATATATATATATATATATATATATATATATATTATAATAATAAAATATATATGCATATATATATATATAATATAAAAAAAAAAGAAGAAGAAAATAAACGCTCATCAAATAAAAAAAATGGGCACCTGTTAATTTCTGCATATATTACTAATCACTCCAATTTCTAGATTTATAATAATAATAAAATCTGCATAATATATATATATATATATATATATATATATATATATATATATATGAAAATCACGCAAACGTATCAAACCGAGCAAAACGGAAGGTGGGGATTCCTTTTCACTTATCTGTGCTCGGAAGACTTTGCTCCTGTCGTAGTTTGCAAGCTCCTTTCAGCTACCCGGTTCTGAGGGAGATCAACTCCTGTAATTCGTCAATAAAATGAACTTCTCTGTCCACTATTATCCTCGAGATAAAATCGAATAATACACCTAAAGTAACTAGTCGTAAAAAATGTAGTAAACACATCAAAATACGATACTAAAACCTACTGAGTCTCCCTGAGGCTCAGTGCGGTGTATTTATTCTTATATTTGATTGTCTACGTGGTCTACAAATAATTCACCTCGTGTGAATTGATTGTAAACTAATTCCAACTCCACACTGATAGTGGTTTAAGGGGACTTTTACCACATCCACTTGCCATTACGTTTTGTAAGGTTGTAACCACACTTCTTGCAAGGCGCTCTCACCTTCTTTTCACCTTTCGGTTCGGTAGAAGTAGAGCCAGTACCCCTCCAGTAGTAGTGCGAGGTTTCTTAGTACTACGCGCAGTATTAGTCTCTACTGCGTTTCGCTTAGTGGGCTGGGTGTAGCTCGTGGTACTAAGTACTCTAGTAGAGGAATTGGTATGCTTGTGAACTATCTTCTCAAAGACAGACCAAGGCATAGATCGCAAATCACCATAGGCGATGATGTCATCATTGACTTTCTTAAAGAGGCTCCCAGAGTCTCCATCATCTGACAAATTAATAAATATTCGCCAGTATAGGTACGACCACCCATCCGAGTATTCATATGTGTCATATGAGCTAGAGCACCTCGAATAGTGGTATCGTTCGCAAAGAACTTGCGAGACTCTAAAAGTTCACGGTCACGTGCATCTTCAAAAAAAAAAGGTGTTAAGTATATTATCACGCAACTGGTGCCAGGGTAGGACTTTCCAGTTGGGCTCATGAGCCTTCAAGATAGTTCGCCATTCACCTGGCTCACAGAAATGAATAAAGGCATTCATCATCTGCTTATCCCTAAGGCTGGCAGACTCCTTAAGTTGGTCGAAGGCCTTCAGTGTCTCCACTGTACTCTCATTAGTAGAGAAATCGACCACAGCCTGCGCGTTACCTAGCTGCTTTATAAAGCTTGGTTCTAAGTGTTCACGAGGCTCATGCTCAGTGCTACGGGCTGCTAGTGCCAAGATGGTGTCTATTTCCTTTCTCTTGTTATCGATTAGATAGCGAATGTTATCCGCTTTCCTATCGTCAAGGTCAGAGTCATTCAATAGACGGTCCTCAAGGACTTGCATACCAGAGCGTAATAGCCTGAGACGAGTATGTCTGGTTCTCACTTCCTCATCCTCAGGATTAGAGCGGGAACTCTCTAATGAGGTACTGGTGTAGCGATTGCCAAAATCGTGATTACCAGGGTTAATTGGCAAATGAGGGTCGGTATTACGAGGATAATAAGCCTCATCGAATTCCATACGATCATATCCTCTGACAAGGTTAGGTTTGTCAAGAGGATGGTCAATGGTAGCATCAGAGCTATAGAGATTAAATTTTGAAATATTTTCTCTCTCACCAGTGGTAACTGGCTTAGTAGTAAACATACTGGCTGGTGAACCAGTAGGTCTCGGGTTCGAAGCTGGGCCCGAATTTTTCTTCTTCTTCGGTATAGGAAGAATATCAGCCAAGTGGGACATGATAGAGGGGTCCACAACTGCTGCTGCCGCTAGCTCCTTCAAGAACGCTTCAGTGCGGTTCAATTGGCGTCGAGATTGGGAGGATCCAGCCATTCGTTGTCGAGTTATGGCGTCCTCAGCTTCGGCCCCAAGATTTGAGCTGAATGGAATGGCTTCTCCATCGATGGCGAAACCGAAATTTTCGGACAGGTCCAATACTTCCTTTTCACTCCGGATTTGTGCTGGAGTGTCCTTTAGATGTGGAGTTATAATGCCCCCGACATTCGTATCCACGAATTTTCCAGCCTTTCGACGTTTATCCCCAATATTTGACGGCACGTGGTCAGGGGGCAAGCTGGGGTCCTGAGCTTCACTCCTAGGTGATACACGGACGCTGGCGAGCCTTTCCGCGGTAGTAGATACCTCTTCTTCCAAGGCTTTAGGATCCGACGAGTCATCCTCAGAATAATCCTCTGTACCAACCTCAGAATTTGCTTCCCCAACAGTTTCCTCGGCAGGCTCAATTCCAGACAGGCTAGGTGTTTCCACAGGGACCTCAGGAACCTCGGCAGGCTTAGCAGGCTTAGAGCTAGCGGCTCCCTTGCCTTTAGAAGTACCCTTAGCCATTGTATTTGCTGGATAGTAAATCGATGTCAGACAGTCTAGAAGCAGTACACTACTGTAACTACCAAATAACTGAAAAATATGTAAACTTCGATGGAAATTACTAGGTTTCAAACTATATTAAACTAAAATACAATTTAGTCAGTTAGGATTTAGCAGTGGTAGCTTGTGTAAGAATGATCGGGACTGCCTCTTGTTAAGAGCCTAAATATCCTCGATCACACAGGGCGTACCTCTAGCTGTTCTTTATTGAATAATTTTCACTAGAAGTACTAAGTGTTCATGACCACTTGCCTAATTTGTGAATAGACATAATAACGTAAGTCACGTTAATACATTAGCTGATATAAATAAAGTTCCATCTGAAAAAAAGTTAAAAAAGAAAAAGACTTATTGGATTTTGGAGATTGGCGGGAGGACCAAAATCTATAAGTAGTAGTTCGGAGATTATAAAATTTAGTTTATAATATCCTACATCTACTGATGTCTCAAATAGGTCCAAGTAGATGAGTCATACCAAATACTCAGGCTATTGGAGCCATCAAAGTGAATTTAGAACACTTTGGAAATATTGGAAAAAGAGCTTGTACTAAATTATTTAAAATACAAATAAAAACCAATGTATCATCTCAATTGATCTTGATATTTTAGACTGACCGGAGGCCGTATTTCTACAGTTCTTCGAAATTTGTATACAGCTCTCTTGAGTAGCGAGATTGCAACGGTGACAGAAATACTAGTGTCTTGCCGGCATTGAAATAAACAATCTTATTTAGTGCCACATTGTCTCCTGATAAGATGTCGCCAACCAAAACACTTGCGTCAAATTTAAAACCTGTATCGAATATCAGATGACTTGCTTGTGTGCTAGTATTGCATTTCAGCACGATATATTGTTAGCTCGTAATGAGGCAGGTAGAATGAGTGTTATATGAAGTGCGAGTAAGCATTTATAGCTGCAAATCATTCTTGTAGGCACGGGCAAATGTGTTGCACTTTCTGTACACTGAAACTGATTCTCTCAACTCACTGTCACGTGTGTAGTAGAAGTAAAAGTAAACTATGCTTGTATTTCTGTATATAGCCCTGCGAAATATAATCATATCAGTACAAAATGTATACAAGTATATAGAACATGTCCTGTACTAGCTAATCTTATGAAAAGACACATAGCTGTGTCTGAAAACTAGCGGTACCTTTTGCCATTGGTATCAAGTAAATATATACAGCTCTTTTTGTGTGTATGTAGCGACAAATAGAAAAGCATATCAGAGTGCAACTGTACATGGTGCAACTCGAGACGAATCAATTTTGACATGAAGATATAGATGAATGACGATCTCCATGTCTGCTTGCCATCCGCTAAATGGTCAAAACGTGTATATCCATGCTCGTATACCCCGATCTCATGTATTCACTCGCCATGGACAGGAAGTCAAATGGCTTCGTCTTTGATGCAGGATACTGAATTTGTTGCCCACACGCGGCTGTTTTGGACTAGTCTACTATATAACAGGCCTGCCGGGCTAGTAGACCGACATAAACATGATCATGTCATACAGAAATCCACGCCGTTAGATAGGGTAGCTTGTATCCGCAAACTTAGCAAGTAGAATATGTCATCGTTTCCTTTTAGTAGTGATATGTAGGGCCTGCGTATTTGACAGAAATCCACATACTGTTGCTAACAAACAAGAAGATTAGATAGATGACAGGAAAAAACTTGATGATTATAGTTTGACGGCACAATGGGTACGCCTTCAAAGCAAAAACAACTCGCCCTGCCATGCTGCCACCTCCAGGTACTATATTCCTCCCCTTAACTTTTGAATGCACTGACAATAAGCATAAAATTTAAGTGGTCAACAACGGGCCCATCTTAATGATGTTGCAATATTTTATTGAATATGTTGGTCAGTTTAAAAACGAATTATTACAATAGTATACGTATTCCAGCGTACATATGGACTTCGTACATACGGAGAGATTTAGTATTAATTTCGATACAGAAATGTTATAAGTTGATCACCTACCTTTTTTAACCGATTGTGCGATATGCTTTTGCATGGCAAATACCTCACCCGATACGGATCCTCGAAAAGGCAATATGGGCCGACTCTTCAATACCTTCGTGCGTAAACTGGCGATAGTTTTTTATAATATGAATGGTATTATATTTACAGTTTTCTGGTAGTGAACCAGCAACGTAGAGCCCCTTATCCCTGACGGGAGTACAGTAAATCAAATTTCTTAGCAATACAGTAAGGTATATCAATACGAATACTTGTTGCATTGAGAGCCCTGACAGGTCAGGATGATCTTATTGAGAACACGACAGAACCATCACGGTTATTGGCAAAGAAGACTGTAGCAGCAGTCGTTCAAAATGCTAGATACTATTTGCGCAGTGGTGTTTTTAAGCATTTGCTGGAAACCTGATTCATATACTCTATAACGTGCTCCAACGAATCACGCCAATACAGTGTCCGTGAAACGAACTGTGGTCGGCCAGGTACATATTTCTCATCCCGGGTCTTGAGATTTTTCACAAATCTAACCAAAATCCTGTCGTTGATGACGCATTTGTGTATCAGCTTCTACACTCGTGTATCCTTCAGCATAGCTGTCCTTCATTAAAATACATCGTCGTGTATTTACACATCGTTGTGTAGTGACAATAACTTATGGCTTTCCTGTTCAGTGTGATGTGGTAAGCTTTCGCATTCTTCCGCTGGCATTACATAGTCACACGTGAGCGAATCCTCGAAAAGTTCAATTCCGGATTTAACAATTGTTGCCTCGTCCACGGCGGGGTCAACTTGTAATTTATTATTTGTAGGTCATCTTTCTTCTTAGCGCTGCAATCTGGTTTGTTCTAATCATTTACTATACTTGTTGTTTGTGTACGCGTGTTCTCACGTATGACCGTCTGATTATCATTGTTTGGGTAGACCATGTGCTGTTAGTTCTCGTATACGAGCTACTTCAGGTCTGATCTGTTTCATTGTTGTCAAAATCAAAATGTGTCTGTGTTGCTGGTATATAAGGATGCTTGACTCCTGGTTGGTAATCGTGGTCATATCAATGAGTATTTCGAGTTGGATTTCCGATGAGCAGTAATGAAGAAGAAAAAACATAAAAATTGATCTTTTTTTTTTGGCGGCGTCCAGGAATCGAACCTGGGACCTCTACCACCCGAAGGTAGAATCGTACCACTAGACCAACGCCGTACGTATTTGAAATAATATAAATTCATATATAACTTTTGCTACTTTTAAAGTCAAGTTTCAAGAAAGTCTAAAACCTCAGACGGCTGCGTGATGCGTATTGTGAAGCATCTGCGCCAAGCGAACCCAATATCGAACAGATCCCATATGAATTATGGTGGTACCATCAGACTAACATCCATTGGCAGTATCACATCCAGATCTAGGCATTTTAATTATCAATGGCCACAGCAAAAATCTTAATACCCAAATGGAGTGAAGGCTAAGACATGTAAGGCAGCCTTGCTTTCATCGTGTTTGTTTGTTTTTTCAAGGTTGAACTGAGTTTTAAAATCCACACCACTCTGCATCACGTGGAAAAACGACAGCATAATTGAAGCTACCCTCATTTTTCAATATTTATTTTGCTGCACGTATAAATATATAATTCATTGGGTTGTACACTTGCATTCGATGAAGCGCACGATATCAGTTGCCTGTGCTGACTGTATCAGACTGTCCCGGTTAAGAGTCAACAACTGGCAATCACAGCGTGAAAACTAAAAGTGTGAATCGCCATCGCCCTGTAAGTTTTTCTGTGGTATAAATCGGTCGCCTCCTTTATCAATTTGCTAGTACGGTAGGGGTCCATAATACGTCGATTATATCGATGAACCGTTTGATTGCCTGGGAGCTTCCGCTTCAGTATTTAATAGTTGGATCGACATAATTAAAGATTGGTTCAGTCGCAAATTCTTAATCACAAAGTGACTTTCAAAAACAAGTCACTTGACTGTGGTCACTGGTTTACGCTGTGTGCCGTGTTTGTTGTGTTGCAGGGTAATACACCTTGAATGAAATGTAAATGTATATCTTTATATCGTGCTCATCCACTTGAATATTCCAGGCGAAGGCTCGAATGGACAATATGACAAACCTTCTGCAAAACACTTTAAACATTTTAATACATGCTTTTTCGACTTCTCTACTACTCACTCTCACGATAATCATGATAATCTTCAGTATAAACCGAGACACACGTAGGAACACACCTATTCTTAGGTTGTTGTGGTTAAGAAATTGAATCAACTCTCGGGAATGAGTTAAAGAACACAATTTCGGGAGCGAGTCAACTCTAATGAGTTAATAAATCGAAGAATTTTCTTGTTGTGCAAACTGGTCTGAATTGATCAGTCATCTGTTCCATCACGTTGTGTTTGGACAGTTCATCTAGAGATAGGTGAACCCCTTGCGAGGATAAGTTTTTTTTTAAATCTTGAAGGAACACGTATCGCGATTCAAATATACTTCTGGACCAATCTATGCATGAAGACGAACCTTATCATCCTGAGCAACTCGTTTATATTAAAATATTGAACTTACAAAAAAAATTAAAAATTGAGTACATGAATGGCGGAGACCTTGACCTGATCGCCTCCATCAGAAAATAAATCATATTTCGTGCTTTAAGGCTGATGGATTCTCGTGTCTACTGGGCAGATCGTTCGTGGATCGAGGCCTTCTAGTAGCCGCTTTACGAAAAAGACTTTAACTCCACGGTTATAGTGGCTTCTATCATCATCCTATAATGAGTTCGCCATTTGTTTGCCATGTGTTTGGCTAGTTTGGCCTAGCGCTGTGTCTGTAGCTTCTAGGGAACATATTATCAACAACAACAAGATCAATCAAAAACCTTGTATTCGTCGATTATCAAGTACCGACTGATGTTTGGCGAATATTTTATCCCGATTATGACATTACACGAAGGATGAAGTTTTAGGCTAGTGGCCTCTCAAAATACACCTAACCATTTTTGAAAGTCACGTCGTAGGCAACGTGGTCGATATAATCTAAAAATCGCAGGTGGCCTCGGTTTGTGTTATGTGCAGACATTGTGAATGTGAAGAAATGATGAGACATTGCACCACCGTATTATGGCTGGTCCACGACGAATTGGCTGTAAGAGTGTAGAATAATATTAGATTATATTGTGAGGTCGCCAAATTACCAAAACTAATTCCTGTATCATACTCATTGTTTGATATGTCAGAGCAGATCAGTCAGCTGTTGAAGTACAGCCACGTGGACCCTCTCAAACCACACGTGAGCTTGAGAGTTCACAACAGTAGAAGAAAGTATATTTTAATCTAGCTTCTGATTCTAATGTAGATGAATATGATTGCAAAGAGCATGGATAATCACGCCGTTACCAGTCAAAACATCGAAGTATTTCAACGCCAGCAAGCCGCAATTAGAATCTGGAGAATCATTTTTTTTTGTCCCAAGGCACCGTGCTGAGAAACTACACCCTGTCATATATAGTGCAGAATGAACAAAGTCGCTAAATGTACATTGAAAATGTGGTAAAGTCACTAAATATATATCCAGAAAACGTACTGAAATATGTATCAAACATGTACAAATGTACATTTAATGACAATTTCATTTTTATATATATGTACATTTAGTGACCTTATCGTGCAAAATTTGCTTAAATTTAACTTAAAGAGCCTTCGGCTATATACATTTTTTGACGAATAAATGTGTTGAGGGGTGGGGGGTATGTTGTCTTTTATTGATTGGTGTTGATATATGCTGCTTCATTCAAGCTTATCTCACTGCCTGGTTCGCAACTCACGTGGTCTGTGATGCTCTTTTACAGGAATCTACGAGAATAGTGTTTCGGAAATCCATTGTCTAATTCTGTTGTCATGTTGGACGCTTGTGACATATTCGTGCGAAGACAATGCCGCCAAATCATGCACGAGTTGTGGATTTTCTGATACTGCTCTAGAATAGGCACAAAGCAAACCCCCACAGCTAAAACTGTCGTGTTGGTTTATACCGCCTACTTTTAGGCTGTATGTAACATTATCTGTGAGGTAACATTTCATCCATCGTACTATATAATTGAATTGTTCGTCAGCTCTTACAGGATTTGGCATACGATATAAAATAGTAACTGCAGCGTTAGTTGTGTTTAATGTAACAGTCGCCAAGTTCCAACGCGCGTTGCTATGATTCAATGGGATTAAAATAGAGATTCTTTTGAACACCTGTGGTGGTCCCTTAAGTTGTAAGCTTTCTGCCCTACGATACTTGTATAAGTCCTTCTTCCATACTCTGTGTGCATCAACATCACAGAAACGAACAGCCAGAGAGGGTAATTGTGATAAATGGTAGAATACCCCGGATATAAGCGAGCCTTTGATCCACTCCCCTGGATTGCAGCATTGTACTACAATATTCTCCTGCAAGATCCAGCCGCCGACATAAAATGACTTCGACTCTGCCACAGTATATATCGCTACGTTGATATCTACGTTGATTATCTCGTTTCGCTTCTTTTCTACATGTTCACTGCTCCCACTGCTTATTGTAGAAGGCGGAGCTCTCCTTCTTAACAACGTAGAGCGATACAGCTTGTTTTTGCTAGTCATAAACACTCTAGACTTGCCAAGCGTCTTGCTTTGGTTGGCTGCTAGGCGTGCGTTGCGGTTTGCAGCCAGTTTTTCCCTCATTGGTGCACCCGATGCATGGATTTCGGCCTGACATGTTTGATGTTCTAATTTCCCTGGCAGTTCACTGCTAATTGTAGGTTGGGAATATGGGGATCAATAAAAACTTAACCGAGTTTCACCTTACAGAGAAACGACAATCCTTCTCAAAGATGTAATGTAGTAAACACATCAAAATACGATACTAAAACCTACTGAGTCTCCCTGAGGCTCAGTGCGGTGTATTTATTCTTATATTTGATTGTCTACGTGGTCTACAAATAATTCACCTCGTGTGAATTAATTGTAAACTAATTCTAACTCCACACTGATAGTGGTTTAAGGGGACTTTTACCACAGTAAAACACACCTTGGTGCGTAGTCATTATCGTTGTGGTTACTAGCTGTTACTCTCATTTGGCTGGATGTGCAATCCTTTTCTGCAACGATAGAAGAAGAGCCTGTCTCTGTACCAAGTAACGTACATATTATGTCAGCAAGCACAAGTTTTGAATATGAACATAATCATTACGTTACTCAGATGTAGCTTTACACTAACTCAATTGTCAGATATATACAGCCTGAAAAACATACTTTCACTGGTTTCCGTGTCACATTTCACTGGAGAGGTTTCTGTCTGTATAGGTGTCGGATTGTTATCAGCATCTGGGACGGACGTAATGATATCTGTGACAAGGCGGTGACAGGGTGAATTAAACTATGGAAGTCAGACTTTGTATCAATCTATTCTTTGAAAGACACATTTCGAAAATGTTCTATATCCATTCGATGCGCCACTGGAATCCCATACATACCGGCAAAATTAGACAAGGTCAGTAAGTGGAAAACTTCCCTATCCTTTTCATATTGCTTTATAATTTGATGCAAACAGGCTCCCTTTTGATGTTATCTTGAGTCAATGGCTTGTTCCCATTGCGCCATCAGTTTGGGGTTGTACAATTTATATACCTTTGCGCTACGCTTGGATTGTATTGTGTCACCGCTCAAAGTATATTAACATACAGCCGTAGTTATGTGTACAACCTCTCAGCAGTATAATGGTGCGCAGAAGATTTTAGAATGAATGTAATTGTTTGTCGTGGAAGATTATTCAGAGACTGGTTTTGAAAAATCAAATTCACTATAAAACACGCGGCCATGTAAAATACCGAACTGGTGTTGAACCCTTGTATTATGAAAGGTTCTGAACTGGTGTCGAACCCTGGTGTCATCAAAAAAATTACAGCACTGGAAAGTCACTAAATGTACATAAAAAGTCCTTACATGTACTTTCAATTTTTCATTAAAATAAATTTGAGAAAAGAATTGGAACTCGCATTTATAGAATTTGATTGGGTAGTTAGAAAATGTACCCGTAAATCTGTATGTACATTTAGTGATTTTCCTATGTAGGCCATGTACAATTATAGTATTTCCTCAAATATCAAAGACTCTATTTATGAAATAAAATGTCTATATTTTAAGACAGAACATGAATTTGTTTTTGCTGAAGATCTTCAATAGTTCAGACATACCCACTTTAGTATTAGGGACACTCAGGTAGATCACTATGTACTAACATACCACAACGTGTACTGACTAAAGCTTTTCCGAGCACTACAACTTCAGAACCTGGACACTCGAGTGCTCTTATAAGAAAGTCAGTACATGTTGCAGCAAAAATGCTAATAGTAGATCCGCATAAGTATATACCTGATGAGAAGGACCAGTATCTTCTTCATTCATCGGTGCATGAGTCTGCTTATTCGAGATCCTACTCTCTTGCAAAAGGTGTCTACAAAATGCAAACCCATTTTTCACATGCTGAAGCAACGAATAAAGTTGTTCTGATGTACATGCACAGCTTGTTTGATGTAATATATTATTGCAATGGATGTCTACGAAAGGTATAACCTATATTCACATACTGAAGCAATGAATAAGCCTGTTCAATGTACATGCGCAGCATTTCAGAAATGACGAAGCAACAACCAAATCACTCAAATGATCGTGGTTGGGCACGAACTGTGTAACACATAGTAAAATTTTCTCAGAAGAGTATTGGTTTGATTGTCGTCTAATATCTTCACAAATGTCCGAGACGAAAACTCTTATGAGAGAAGAAGGTGAGACCCAACGGGCACATTATTGTCCACGGAGCTATGCAGAAAATTGTAGAAGCAAATATTTATTATAACATAGCTAAAGAAACTTGATTGGGTCGACCTTTATGGCTCTCTGTCTCTGCTTGTCATAGACTCGCCTTTAAATAAAGGCTCTAGCTACATGCGCAAGCTCCGCCTCTGATTTGTTGGCTTCTGTAGCTATCTATCGCAGCCCAGAGCAATGAACCATCTCTCGATTGCATACGGTGATGCCTATCCATACCAGATCGTGAACGCGAACGCCTACGACCTGATTCGGCATCTTTTGACTCCGAATGCCTGCTACGCTACTTCTAAGGCTTGGAATAACGCCCATCTCTGTCCTTCCTTTGGCACTTCTCAGGGGTACATTCCCTCCGAGATCGAGATCTCGATGTAGAACGCCGATTTCCACTACGGTTCCCTTTCCGTCTTTTTTTTTCTTTGGATTTTGCGCGCTCTACTAATCAGAAAGTTGAGTTGTGCCTGCCACTGTTGTTGTCGGGCATTTAACTGCTGCTGCTGGCCACCCCCCCTTCCTTTGATATTCTTATTAGTGTGGTTACCACCACCACCACCCGCTTTCTGGCCATTGCCATTCTGCGGGTGGCTTTGTGAACCTTACAACAGTCTTGCCAGTCGTCTCAACATGTCACATGAAATTTAAGAACGCTGGAGGTTTGAAGTCTAGCAGCAGCCTATACGCTATCCTACGACAGGCTGTAACAGCGATAGTCAGTCTGTTAAGATTATATCGAAAACACCCGCTATGATGGCCATGTCGTACGATAAACTTACCCAAACGTATATATATCACCGCATTGGATCCAGACAAAAGTGACTTATTTATCATTATGCACGGGGCGCAATGTAGCTAGATCGACAGAGAATTGTGCATTTTGCCACAATCATGGACATTTATTTGGCTATTACAGTAAGCTACAAGCATTCATCAAACCGTGTGTTATCAGTAAACCTACACACATTTTAGGGTCATGACCATGACGTGACCATGACGAAATTTACAAATCTGTTCCTCGTCATGACATGACAGACTATACATATATTTGCCCCAAGTACAGCGACAAGTATATCAGATCTGATTCAGTTCGAGGCTACCGTACACGCGATGAAAAGTGCAACGGATATAACCACTACCAATACCCGGACTACCGAGTAGATAAATACAACTGAAACGACTAAGACGATGGCAGATATTCACGAGATACCCGACGGTCACGAGACCGAGACAGAGTACTGATCCCAGACAGTTTCTTTAGATGAATACTGCCGAATTGTGAAGTTGCGCCACCCAGATACCTACAAATGCCACATGCATCATCTCGTCCGCAGCATGAGCATCGATGAACGATATGATAGTATGCTCTCAAAGTAGCTGATGAAACAATCATTTATCGTAAGTATGTGAGAGTGTGGCTCAGTTGAAAATAATGAGGCAAGTATTCATCGATATAACATTTAAAACGCTTTAGTCAAAACCGAGTGGCACTTGCCAAAAGTAATAAGTCTGGATAAGTGAACTCAATCAGAAGTGGCATTGTGAATGGCGCGACTGCTGTATTTATTGATGACGTTCCTGTATGGTACGGGATTTTCTCTAACAACGGGTCATTGGGAAAATCTTAGGTAGTAAAGTATATTGACGTCCGATGAGTCATCCGTCTCTGTCACTAAATCATCTATTACACTATCTGGTCCGGTCCCTTGGTCCTGTCTTGAAATAATCTCTTAGGTCCGGTCCTCTGGTCCGGTCCTAATTCTCAGTCTACGGTACTTTGTCCACATCCCCGCCAAGTTGGGTGTTGATATGTTTCCAAGAATATTTACACGAAATGCTGCGATAGTATTGTAATAAAATAAACAGGTAATATCCTACACGGAACGTAGGGCTAGTGCATCGTCGTAATTGCTAGTTGTAGTTTTGTTTTATCATGTTCGTCGTAAATATTCGCTCGGAAAAATCAGTCAGTCAACTGTAAACTGTTGAGAATTATCTTATCTAAATAGTATATTATTTTAGTATCTAGAGCATTTTTGTTGTTGAAAACTTGCCCCTAAATAAAATAAATAATAAATAAAATCTTGAGATATAAACTACGGTCGTATATCTTATCCTTGTCGCTTTTTGTACCCGGCAATGGTATCTATTCACACACAAGAAAATCAAATTCCTACCCATTATAATACCCTATCTTCTAAGTGATAGTGCCCTATCTTTTAAATTTGAAATATCCATTTGTCTTAAACATGCCATTTAATGGCTTAGCGTCATTCACCTAGTTTTATCTTGAACTGTATAGTATACTTACGAAGATATATATTCGATAATATGACGATTTATAATTTGTCTATATTTGTAAGCGTGACATGGATTAATTTTTTCGTGTGATACTATATATCACTGATTCTATAGAATGGTTTCATTTATTCTATGGAATGACCTCATTAACCTAGTTGTATTAACCTATGTATAATATTATATTGTAGTATGTATCTCCCTTATATAGTAACTGTATTCAATCGACAATTATAAGTGTATATATTTCGTGACATCCCTGTGAAATAGGATATCTAGTTCATTTATGTATACTCCCATGCATTAGTATCAACTTTATATTGCGTTGAACTGTAATTGTTTCTACAATCTATATAATACGGAGTTGTTTCCCATTGTATGAAATAATCAATAAATATGTATATATCATATTCATGTTGAAAGCAAACCCTACTTCATGTTAAATATATCCGTCGTTCTATAACCTATATTATAGTCTCATATGCATGTAACATGGCCACCTCCTGGTTAATGTCTATATTCTAGAAAGAATCGTTAAACGAAAGGTGAGTGGCGAAACAGCCCTGACTGATACGTACCAGCAATTCGTATGTGTACCACTGTGTCAAGGTCCGACTAATCATAGGTGTTTTTATGATAAAAATCAATATAAGTCCAGTGAAGAGTTATAGTCTTGTTCTTGTACTGCAGTCTGTGCATAACCGAATCATCGTGGGCAAGTACTGTGGACGGAAAATACAACTTAGCACGCAGTTTATGGAACCCTATTTCCTTCCAAAATTGAACAATAGTACCCACCGGGAGTTGTGGTATGTTGACACATGCAGTATTCGCGTCTCTTTGCTGTACCAGTCGGTGCCGAGTATCTAAACGTGTAGCAATCCTGTCACAGGTCAAAGCACTTATACATGTGTCGTAAACTAGCATATTCGCAATAAAAACTTGCAACGTATACATCATCAATCCAATCATGGCAAGTGCTAGACTCATTAAGTGGTGCCGTCCAGTCCTCCAGTGTTCGTATGGACCTATCTGCATGGCCGTTTCCTGCATGATGGCAAGTGTACCCTTATACCGAGATTAAGCACAAAATTGGCAAATGTTTCATTATCAAATACAGTGCCTTGGTCAGCGATAATTTGAGTGGGTAAACCCCACGGAAACACCTGTTCCCGGATAAACTTGATGACTCCCTGGGATTTCTTCATTGCCAAGGTACAAATACTGACCACCAGCAACTTCGATAGCTCATTAACCGCAACTAATACTGCTGATTCTCCCACAAGTGCAATGGGATGTGCCGAGATCTTTACCGTCCTTTCAGGATGCTGGAGCAACCCTAGAGCTTCAGGCGGTGACCGTCCATACTGCTGACGCGGCGTACAAACACGACCAATCATGCATATTTGGGATCGCAAACTTTTTCAGCCTAACACATCTTCAGCAAGATGCTCCCAACAATTCTGCGCCGCATGCGCGTAAGCAACATACAGGTATTGAAGTGCCTTGACGACCTGCGCCCCGGTCAAAAGCGTACCCCATATCGATTTGGGTGGACACTGCAACAACACCGACTAAGGATCCACTGCACGTGGTACCGTCACCTTCTTGGAGCCCTGAGTTCTGGAAGAGTCCGGCTCCGCTGACGAGCATACAACGGGATCAACAGGGACCTCCGCCACAGTGGTACCTATAGTACCAACAGCTGTTTGATGTCGTTACCATGCCCGCTCTGCCTTTGCCAAGGACTAGTCCAAAATGGATGAAACATCCACCGGGAACCGAGGACATGTCCCAATAAAAGCAGTCGCAGCCAACGCAGGCTGCCCTGGCCGTACTGGTGTACAACGCTGAGGGACAGGAATAGACAACTTGGCAAGGGAAACAGTCACCAGTGTTTCCAAAGGTACGGTATTTTGTGCATCATCAAATCACGCTGAGTACAAACATCTTCCTGCACACGAAATCGGCGAGGCCCAAGGCGACAGATCAGCGTGACAAACGATGGTGGGCAAGTACTCGCATGTCCGTGCCTGTTGAAGACTTTAGCCGTGCGTGCTATAATGATAGGCTTGTCAGCCAATAGAGCGACTAAATCTTCAAACGAAGACACACTCGGCCAGTAGGGGCACACGAGCGTGCACCACGCACGTTCGGCACGAACCTTGAGCAACATTGATTCTATCAATGTCCAGGGGGAGTAGAAAACCAATTAAATGTAGGATCCCCCCAAAAATGTGTGAACACTCCTCCTTCGATTGTGGGGACACACTTAATGGGCAGCACTTGGTTACTGGGCAGGGCAAAACCGTCTGCAGTATGCGGTCCCCATAACTTGTTCGCTTGCTTAAGGTAAACAGATGTGAACTGATACTCTGCCGTTGCCGCCACGGCAACCAGACGATCCGTAAAGTGCACGTGCAAGTCATAGCTGGGTTCCTTGACCCGCATAATCGGGTCTATCGTGACACATAGTCGAGAGATTACATCAGCTACAGGATTTTCTACACCAGGTATGTGTACAATCTCAATATCCGAATTTCGGTGTATGTCATAGTAGTGCCCCATCCGTCTTCCACACACATCATCCGAGAATGGTTTCCTATGTTTAGAAAGCATTGTCACCAACGGTTAGTGGTCTGTATACAACCGGACGACTTTCCACGATCGTCTTTTGTTGCTACATTCTTCCTAACTCCATACACATGCGTTAGGCTCTCATTGTATGTAATGTGATATGATTTCTGTGCCACATCGAATCTTGAAAAGAAACTGACCGGGAGATATTTACCTTCCAGTTCCACTGTCAATACGCCCCCGAAACCCACAGACGCACAGGCGTCCGCGAATATAAACAGTTGGTCCTGCGGCAGGAGTTCCACCAGAATAGTGCAAAATTCTCTCTCCTCATCAAGCCATTCTGCTGGGGAAGTAAGCATGAAGCGCCTTTTGGGGGCTCTGGCGGATAACAGCTTGAACGAGGTGAAGACTGGGACGATGTACGGATACCTGCAGGATAACAGCAAGCCAGGGGTAGCTACAGGGTCGGTGTGGTGGTGGAGACAATGTGAGGTTGTGGTCCTTGTAGGGCCTATGGGCTGCGAAATTCACAATTTTGTTTGTATCCTGCGAGTGAATTTCTATACAAATTGTCACAGGTATGGAACTTTTACGATATCACGTATAAAAGTTAAAAAGAACCAGTAAGTTACTAATATTATATGTATCGATGAATACAAATTGTCTGCGGGATTCAACTTAACCTCAGAGTATTTTGTGTCCAAACACAGTCGCACAAGTAAATACTTGGGCGTCTATCGATAGGAACAATTATATGAACAAATATATAGTTATATTTTGCGTGTACATTGTTTATGATTTCATTTTACATATAATACAACCAGTTTGTACACACTCTTTGTATTTACAAGGTACGATATATCTGTATATTTTGCAGTCAGGGATAGAAGCACAAAGCATTTGACACCTGCTTACCCTTTATTATAAATTGAACTATGTCTATACTGGCATCCGAGTCATTAGTCTGTCGTGTATATCGGTAAACTTATCTCGGCTGAGTGGATTCATAAAGAAATCACTGAGTAGCTGTTCTGATGGTGTGTATTTTAGCTTGATGGTGTTGTCGATGTGAGTTCCCTGATGTGATGATATCGTAAATCGACATGTTTTGTACGGCGGGATTTTGTGATTTCATTTCCTATCAGTATTGCTGAATTATTGTCCTGTTCTATGGTGGTGGGTTCTACGGAATGCTGAATTCTGTGAAGAGATTCCTAGCCCATACCGCGTCTTTAGCTGTATCAGATTATGCTACGTATTCTGCCTCTGCTGTAGACATTGTTACTAGTCGTTGCAAGTTTGCTCCAAACATGAATGGTGCACCTGCTATATTGCCCACCCGCCCGGTGGTGGATCGTCTTGTTGTGTCATCGCTAGCAACTGCCTGCACTCAGATAGGGAATACATGGTACTTTGTTCGTGTATTCGAGTCCGAAGCCATGAGTACCAGCGAGATACTTCAAACAACGCTTGGCATCTCTGAAGTGGTGGTACTGAGGTGCTATCAGATAGAGACTTAGAATCGAAACTGCAAAGCATATATCCACTCGCGTTTGATCTACAAGGTATCGTAGCTGACCCACTAGCTTGTTGTATTGTGTGATTGTTGGGACGTCTGAGCTTGCCGCCTTTTTCGGGAGATATGCATGTTTGTCTGTTACTTCATAGTCCAATTCTAGAATTGGCACCCATGCTGGTTTACAGTCTATCAATCCCCATTCCTGCAATATTTTTCTTAGGTATTGTCGTTGATGGAGACGTACTCTTCCAGGATGTATTTCCACTTGGCACTTGAGAAACCATAACGGTAGGCCCATATCGACAGTGTTCCATTCGCCTTTCATTGCGTCAGCTAGTTTCTGTCCGTCGGTCTTACTCTGGCATGCTGCAATTTTGTCATCTACGTGTACAATAACGAAACAAGGTCCACTGTGTGTTTGTTTGATGAACAGTGCTCCATCCGATTGTGCTTGTTTATAATTGTGCTGTATAGCAAATCGATGGATAGCTTTAAACCAGTAGTGTCCGCTAGGTGGTAGACCGTATACGCAACGGTCAACTCGACATACAACCTTTGTGTCTCCTTGCTTGTGCCTTTCGTATAGTTTTCTCTGAGACGGGTCCAATAAATATTAGATGAGATCGTATCCTTGTGGCACTCACATGTAGATAAGGGTATCCAGTACTTGAGTGAGGTAGGCCGAGGGTGTATCGTATTGTCGAATGTCCATGTCATAGTGTGCCATTGACAAATCCTGAGTGTTTCCTTGGCTACTACTGGGGCATAGCTTTCATCGTAAACAACTCCCTGTTTTGCATCAAATGCTGCTACGTTCAGACGTGATTTGAGTCGTGTGACTTGTCCTGATTCATCTGCTTTTGCCTTGAAGACCCATCAAAGGGGGAATAATGATTTCTCTCGCGGTGTGTTGTCAACCACAGTGAATGCCTTGCGCTGTATCACCAAGCTCTCCATCTCCAAACGTGCTGATTCCTCCCAATCGGCTGCGTTTGGCATCTCATACATACCTTTGTATGTTTTCGATTCCATTGCTGCAGTTGCTGAATTGACAGTGTGCGTATTGCTAGGAGTTCGTCTCTTACGACGGCTATCGTGGTACCTGTCGACATTATTATCATCTATCGCGAGGACCCGCAGTTCTCGAGAGACTTGGCGACCTTCTGCCGTTCTTCTAGCTATGGCTGCTTCGAGATCATGTTGTGTTTTGGTAGTCGCTGCAGAAGCCTCCGACTCGACGGGATGTACTTCGCTCTCAGCAGGTTGTTGTGTTGACGATGAAGTTATCTGTAGTTGTTCTGGGTTGCTTGACTTGTGCGTCACAGTTGGCTGGGCTCGTTGGCTAAGCATTTCTTCCGTTGTCGATGTTGTCCTTGCGTCTGTTTGGCAATCGCCATTCTCAATTTGGAGGAATGTACTACTGTTGGTAGTGTCTTCCCAGACAAAGAATTCATCTTCGAATATATAGACGTCTCGGCTTTGTATTATACGCTTGGGCAGAGGTGAGTATATACGATACGAGTCCGGTGTTGTGTCCAAGGGTTGCGCAAGCAGAATACCATCCAGTGCTTTGTCGTCGAGTGTGCCATCTGGATCACGGTTCTTGTATGCGATGTGACACCCAAATGTTCTGAACATATCTATCGGAAATGCGTATCCTGTAAACTTCTCGTATGGGGATGAGCTCTTCTCGTTGGTGGGTATAGCATTGTATATGTTGGTGGTTTGAATCAGTGATTCAGCCCACATAGTAGTCGGTAGACGTGCATACTTCAGTTGTGCAAGCATTCTAGAGACCAGTATACCATAGAGTCTCTCTACCTTGCCATGGTATTGTGGCGTGGCCGTAGGTGCGTACCTCGAGCAGTATTCCAAATACGCAAGCATGCGCCTCGATACGTTTGCTGTAAACTGTGAGCCTCGATCCATTTGTATGCACTGAACTCGGCGATGACTTAAGATGTACCATTCATCGAAAGTGTGTAACACAGCATCCAAAATTGTTGTCACTTTCAGATCGCGGATCGGATACTTTTTGGCCATACTAGAAAAATCGTCTATGATTGATACAGAGTGGGTGTTGGATTCTATTGACGTTACGAACGGTCCTATTATGTCCACGAAAACTAACTCGAGAGGCTCTGTAGTAAGTTCGTGCTGTCGTTCCTTGCTTGTATTATTGTTCTTCTTCTTAGCAATAGTGCATGCTTTACATTATGTATGGTAAATCTTTTGGGACGTAGCTGGGGTGCGCGAGCCGGTTGTGCCATGAAATCTGGTTGGCTTTCTCCAGCGATGGTTCCACTGTAGTCATAGATATGTCGTCGATGTGTACATAGTATATTCTGTGCTTTTCATGTACTGTTATGGTTTCGAAACTTGGTAGTAATATGTACATCATGTTGGTGGTGAATTCAAATGAGTAGTGTTGCGCTGAAAGTAGGCTGATACTTAGTAGTGCAGTTTTGAATGTCGTATCAATGAGTACGCCCCCCAAGTTTCCTAGCTGAGCCACATACTTCGGATAAATGATTGTACCATCAGCTAATTCGAGCGCATACCGGTCATTAATGCGCATGTTGCTGACGAGGTGATGTTTGTGGTACTTATAGGGAAGTACGTGTATGGTGGCGCAACTATCGCAAGCTAGTCAGTATTCACCTTTGGAATCCCTATCTGACTGATTATTCACCTCCTTGTTGTCGACAGTAGGGTTAATTGTAGAGAATGCAATTCGTCTGTTTGCAGGTAGCTGGTCATCTTGGCGTCGATTGCTCTGGGATCTGTATGTTCTGTCAATGTTTTGTGCTCGTTGGGTATTTCGTGAATATCTACCATCGTCGTAGTGGCGTCTATTGTACCTATCTACTCGGTAGTCCTGTCGGTCCTGATCATCGTGATTATCGTAGCGGTATTGGTAGCTGTTGTTTCTGTTGTACTGTTCCACACTAGTACGGTAGTTGCGATTCGAATCAGGTCGGCGATGCTTGTTATTGTTCTTGGACTTAAATCTGTAGTCTGTCATGCCATGACGAAGACCAGATTTGTCAATCCCTCGATCGTAACGTTTACGGCCGTCGTGGTCACGACTCTGATTACGTGGTTTACCAGCAACGCATGATTTGATTAGCGCTTGTAGCTTACGGCATTGCCCAATGGAATGCCCACAATTATTGCAGAGTGCACAATTTTCTGTCGATATAGCTACATGCACACCGTGCACAATGGTTGATGGGTCACTTTCATCTGGGTCCAATGCGATGAGATACGTGGTGAGCTCATCATACGACATGACCATCATAGCGGGTGTCTTTAAGGTAATCTTGACAGTCTGATTCTCGTCGTTCACAGACTGCCGTAGAATAGCGCATAGGCTATTGTTAGACTTCGTACCTCTGGCGTTTTTGAATTTCACATATGCCGTGTTGAGACGACTGATTAGGCTGGCATAAGATTCGTTCTGTTCTTGCGTGATGCGGTTCAGTTTTCCTTCTAATGTTTGGATATCATCTTCGGTCAGGGCTTCAAACCTGCGTTTCACTGCGGCAAAAGCTTCCCACGGCTTATCAATGAATTGGCTGATCTCCGTTTGCAGCAGTGGAGATAAGGTGCGGTTGATAATCTAATATGCCTCAGCGATTTCCTTGGGTGTCCATCGGTTGCCTCTAGACAGGGTCGCATCGGTCAACATTGTTGGGATTCCATCACAATTCACGGATAGAATTGTCTGGGGTTTCCAAGGAAGCCAGTCGACCTTCGATTCGAGAATAGTGGTGGTCTTAATGTCCTTAGAGTTCACAGTAGGTATATTGATAGCACGAGATCAGAGTGACCTGATAAGCTGTTAGAGTACAATGTATTAATATACTTGTACATAGAATAAGTATTATCAATGTGATATATGACATCCACATGAACTAAGTATTATTCATTAAATATGCAACAGGCGCATAGCTTACAAACTAACTGACACGCATACATGGAACTTTCATGTTAGAGTACAATGTAATAGACGTTAAATAAAGTGCAAATGTATATATTTATTTCTGACCTCACCTTCGGTTTTATACCTAAGGTGTTTGTACTAGTGTTCAGCCGCTTGGGCTGGCCAGGGTAAAAACTCATATATTCAGTATGAGAAACCTTATGCGGAACACTTTAACATTTCGATGCTTTTCTATTTCAACTTCTCTGCAACTAAATCTCACGCTGATCACATGATGCCATTCCGCATGGGTTGTGACTCACATAGAACCGCAGCTATTATTAGAATGTTGCGGTTGACAGGCTTAATCTACTCTCGGGAATCGGTTGAGAAACTTAATCTGCTCTCGGAAGTCGGTTAAGTGATAACTCAACTCTTGAAAGTAATTTGAGCAATTTGATTAGCTCTCGGGAGTGAACTGACTCTGATGACTTCTATAAATCAAAGATGGTTTCTTGCTGTAAAATCTGACCTGAGACCTGTAGCCTCTCAAATGACGTGCAGGTGCCACAAAAGTGGTTGCACTGGCCACCACTTGCGATTCCTTGGATTTGCCATCCCCCGAGCATGAAGGAACATCCAACTTGTCCTCGGTTTCCATCACCGATGCTCCTATTACACACCCCTGCTGCCTTCAACTGCGTCATTGCCGCCGCAACTGCCGCCTCCTCTCATTACTTCTTCTGCGCACCTAGACTTATCTTCATCCACCTTTTTGAGGGTTGTGACGTCACATTATTGGCACCACCTTTCTTATATAAATAATCACGCTCCAGATGACTTGTATACTTGCAGCCATGACATCCTGAGCAACTTGCTGAGCCTGGAACTTGCCCCAGACATCTATGGTTCCATTGGTATTGCGTGTATGCTCTTGCTTACCCCTTCTTTTCTCTAATAGAACACTCTGTAGCTTTGTGACTAGAGGCAAACCACCTGACACGTAAGCATTTTCTACAATCACTCTCTCCTGGTCCCGTGGGTAGCAGCTTAGTATGAAGTATTAAATGTCTACCTCAATATCCTTAAAATCCGCCATCACCTTATTGCCGAACTTTGAATACCGAATCATGACGTGTATGCCTGCTCTACCTAGGGCTCGCTCACGACCGGCGCAATCAGGTTTGCCAGTAGATTTCCAGTAGTCTGAGTCAAACTTATAAAGTTGTCGATAACCGCGTTAAGCTTGGGTTCTTCATCCTTAGGAGCTTTTTCTATGTAGCTCAAGGCGTCAGTACAGAGCTTCTTTGCTAGAGTTTCCTCCGCACTGGTAGTATTGCTGACAGCACTTCCTTCCTATTTATTAATAGCAGCTATGGGAGTTGCACTCAGCCTCGGCCCCGTCTGGGCACAGTACACACAATCTTCAATCCCTTTTGTAGAAATACGGCCTCCGGTCAGTCTAAAATATCAAGATCAATTGAGATAATACATTGGTTTTTATTTGTATTTTAAATAATTTAATACAAGCTCTTTTTCCAATATTTCCAAAGTGTTCTAAATTCACTTTGATGGCTCCAATAGCCTGAGTATTTGGTATGACTCATCTACTTGGACCTATTTGAGACATTAGTAGATGTAGGATATTATAAACTAAATTTTATAATCTCCGAACTACTACTTATAGATTTTGGTCCTCCCGCCAATCTCCAAAATCCAATAAGTCTTTTTCTTTTTTTAACTTTTCTTCAGATGGAACTTTATTTATATCAGCTAATGTATTAACGTGACTTACGCTATTATGTCTATCTACAAATTAGGCATGTGGTCATGAACACTTAGTACTTCTAGTGAAAACTATTCAATAAAGAACAGCTAGAGGTACGCCCTGTGTGATCGAGGATATTTAGGCTCTTAACAAGAGGCAGTCCCGATCATTCTTACACAAGCTACCACTGCTAAATCCTAACTGACTAAATTGTATTTTAGTTTGATATAGTTTGAAACCTAGTAATTTCCATCGAAGTTTACATAGTTTTCAGTTAATTAGTAGTTACAGTAGTGTACTGCTTCTAGACTGTCTAACATCGATTTACTATCCAGCAAATACTATGACTAGGGGTACTTCTAAAGGCAAGGGAGCCGCTAGCTCTAAGCCTGCTAAGCCTGCCGAGGTTCCTGAGGTCCCTGTGGAAACACCTAGCCTGTCTGGAATTGAGCCTGCCGAGGAAACTGTTGGGGAAGCAAATTCTGAGGTTGGTACAGAGGATTATTCTGAGGATGACTCGTCGGATCCTAAAGCCTTGGAAGAAGAGGTATCTACTACCGCGGAAAGGCTCGCCAGCGTCCGTGTATCACCTAGGAGTGAAGCTCAGGACCCCAGCTTGCCCCCTGACCACGTGCCGTCAAATATTGGGGATAAACGTCGAAAGGCTGGAAAATTCGTGGATACGAATGTCGGGGGCATTATAACTCCACATCTAAAGGACACTCCAGCACAAATCCGGAGTGAAAAGGAAGTATTGGACCTGTCCGAAAATTTCGGTTTCGCCATCGATGGAGAAGCCATTCCATTCAGCTCAAATCTTGGGGCCGAAGCTGAGGACGCCATAACTCGAAAACGAGTGGCTGGATCCTCCCAATCTCGACGCCAATTGAACCGCACTGAAGCGTTCTTGAAGGAGCTAGCGGCAGCAGCAGTTGTGGACCCCTCTATCATGTCCCACTTGGCTGATATTCTTCCTATACCGAAGAAGAAGAAAAATTCGGGCCCAGTTTCGAACCCGAGACCTACTGGTTTACCAGCCAATACGTGTACCACTAAGCCAGTTACCACTGGTGAGAGAGGAAATATTTCAAAATTTAATCTCTATAGCTCTGATGCTACCATTGACCATCTTCTTGACAAACCTAACCTTGTCAGAGGATATGATCGTATGGAATTCGATGAGGCTTATTATCCTCGTAATACCGACCCTCATTTGCCAACTAACCCTGGTAATCACGATTTTGGCAATCGCTACACCAGTACTTCATTAGAGAGTTCCCGCTCTAATCCTGAGGATGAGGAAGTGAGAACCAGACATACTCGTCTCAGGCTATTACGCTCTGGTATGCAAGTCCTTGAGGACCGTCTATTGAATGACTCTGACCTTGACGATAGGAAAGCGGATAACATTCGCTATCTAATCGATAACAAGAGAAAGGAAATAGACACCATCTTGGCACTAGCAGCCCGTAGCACTGAGCATGAGCCTCGTGAACACTTAGAACCAAGCTTTATAAAGCAGCTAGGTAACGCGCAGGCTGTGGTCGATTTCTCTACTAATGAGAGTACAGTGGAGACACTGAAGGCCTTCGACCAACTTAAGGAGTCTGCCAGCCTTAGGGATAAGCAGATGATGAATGCCTTTATTCATTTCTGTGAGCCAGGTGAATGGCGAACTATCTTGAAGGCTCATGAGCCCAACTGGAAAGTCCTACCCTGGCACCAGTTGCGTGATAATATACTTAACACCTTTTTTGAAGATGCACGTGACCGTGAACTTTTAGAGTCTCGCAAGTTCTTTGCGAACGATACCACTATTCGAGGTGCTCTAGCTCATATGACACATATGAATACTCGGATGGGTGGTCGTACCTATACTGGCGAATATTTATTAATTTGTCAGATGATGGAGACTCTGGGAGCTAACCTCTTTAAGAAAGTCAATGATGACATCATCGCCTATGGTGATTTGCGATCTATGCCTTGGTCTGTCTTTGAGAAGATAGTTCACAAGCATACCAATTCCTCTACTAGAGTACTTAGTACCACGAGCTACACCCAGCCCACTAAGCGAAACGCAGTAGAGACTAATACTGCGCGTAGTACTAAGAAACCTCGCACTACTACTGGAGGGGGTACTGGCTCTACTTCTACCGAACCGAAAGGTGAAAAGAAGGTGAGAGCGCCTTGCAAGAAGTGTGGTTACAACCTCACAAAACGTAATGGCAAGTGGAATGGTAGACACGACCCTGTTAAGTATGCACCAGGCAAGCCAGATTTTGGACACTATATGAAAGAGTGTGCTACTTGCAAGGGTACTACGGTTGGCACATAGAGAGATTGCAAGGTACCGGACGTCTAAGTTAAGTACTGACAGTTATGTGCACTAGAGCAAGATATGAGAAAATGTTCAATAAAAATCCATACCAAAGGAGATGAACAACAGTTTTCGTAAATGGAGAAAAAAAAAAGTTATGGCACTTTTGACCGGGGTGAAGTCTCTGTCTAGAGTTAAACGTGACTGAAATGGCAGTACTTGCAACAAGCCATTGACTTTGCACACATAATGTTGTCAGATAGAAGAGAAGTGAAGACTCACCTAATCGTTACTGACATGTCTCAGAAATACGATTTAATTATGGGTATGACTGATCTTCTCAGTTTAGGTATAACACTCACTGGTCTGCCTAATGGAGAAACCACCTTTGATAAAGACTCTGCTATCAGTCAGAAGCAAATCTCCGGAAGGTAAGCAAACTTTGACACATAATGATTCCGCACTTCACCGATATAATTATGGACTTAATTATACAAAACAGGAAGATTGCAATAACTGACTGGTGTATGTTTAAGTTCTCTAATGGGTACGTTAGACTTGACTTAACAAACGTCGACTTCTCTAAGTTAAAGTGTCCTTCAAAGTGTCATAACTACGTGAGTTGGAGACACAAAGACGTTGTCAAAACCCAAATCGAAGATTGGTTAAAACAGGGTCTAATTGAAATCAATTATGATGCAACCCCAGTTAACTTAGCTCTCTTAGCGGTCGATCAATATAAATCTGATGGAACGTTTAGTAAAACAAGAGTAGTACTAGACCTGTCGCCAATCAACAAACTAATTCCGCAACATAGTTTTCCCTTACCTAAGATAAGCGAGATACTACACGCAAAATGGAGGTGCGACTATCTTTTCCAAGATAGACTTAAAAGCTGCATTCCATCAACTACAGATATATGAGCCTCATAGGAAATACTTTTCCTTTACTTGGCAAGGTAAGAAGTACCAGTTTAAAGGTGCACCTGAAGGCTTACACATGTTACCTTCTTTCTTCCAACAAGTTATGATGGAACTATTTGCGGACCTGTCGTATAACGTATCAGTCTATTTAGATGATATAGTTATCTTTACAAAGACAGCACATGAACATGCTAAACTCGTTAAAGAAGTCTTAAAGCGACTTAATCATGCTAAACTTAAGATTAACGAAGACAAGTGTTCTTTTGCTAAAGATACTATACACTTACTTGGCTACAAAGTATCTGCAGCAGGGGTAGAAATTGATCCTGGCAAGAAACAGTTTCTGTTGGATTTATCAACACCAAATACTGGAAGAGATGTGAACTCTGTGTGTGGGTTTGTTAACTTCTTCTCGGATTCGGTACCGCATCTTTCTCATTACTTAAAGCCTTTCAGTCACCTACGGCTGCACAAAGGACCTTTGGGAAAGCTTTGGACTAAAGAATGTGATGATGCATTTAAACTAGTCAAAAGTAAAGTAATGGACGCACCCATCATGCAGTACCCTGTGGATGGTGTCCCATTCAAGTAGCAACCGACGCTTCAGATCGAGCGGTAGGTGGAGTGCTTTACCAAACGATAAATGGTAAACCGCGCTACATACAATTCTTTAGCAAGAGTTATAATAAGAGTCAACGGAATTACCCTACCGTTAAACAAGAGCTCCTTGCTATAGTTACTGCGCTAAGACAGTTTAAAGACTACCTTTATGGAAGTTACTTTACTGTCGCCTGTGATCAAAGTCTTTAACATACTTAAAGATATGAACCCTGATTCACAGTTGGTGAGCCGCTGGCATGACATTATTGCCAAGTTCGCTTTTAATATAACACACATTCCAGGAATACATAACCATCTTCCTGACATGCTCTCTCGACTTGTGCCCGACTACCAGAAAACAGTCAAAGAGTTATTAGCAACCGATTGGATGCTAAATAAGAAATGGTTTAACCTCGCTCAATCACGATGGGGTCCATTTACTGTTGATATGTTCGCCGCAGAACATAACAAACAGGTTTCTGAATATAGGTCGTTGACTCATCCTAAAGGTGATGCATTTCAGCTTGACTTATCAAAGCATAATGCGTGGGCTAACCCACCTTGTCAACTTATCGCACAGTTGTTAAATTATGTTAATATTACTAAATCTACCATTACGCTGTGTTGTCCCTTACGTAACTCCGACCCATGGATACGTGATTTAATTAATATGATTCAAGACGAACCTATTTATGTCGACCGTGAAACCGACACGTTCTTGTATCAGGGATCCTATTCTATTAAGAAGACGCCTTGGAAACACACCATTGTTTGTCGCATCGGTCCTGCAGGTACCACTAAGTGGAAACCCTCAACCGAATTCTTAGCTAAACTAGAGGAGTCTAAAGAGTTTGAACAAAAGCTCAAGACTCGTACAACACATGCACCCAACAAGATTGCAGTCGAGGTAATGCCGATTGAAACGGCATTAGATCGTAAAACATGGAACTAGCTAAGGCCATGGATCAAAGACTCAAAACTCTAAGAGAACCTGAAGCTCGCACTCAACTACTTAAAGCGCTGCTTAAAGAACAGCCAGGAGTTGCGAAACAACTGAAGAAGATACTTCAACAATCCAATGTTGTCAATTATGTATCTCAGGACTCTACCCCTCCTGATACTGAGGTTGCCCTTTCCAACAGGACTATGGTTCATCCAGCCAGCGTTACGCAGAATCTGACTGACTTAGAGGAGCTCGAAAGTAGAGTTAAAATTATACATAATTTAACGCATCGAGCATATGAGCATACTTATAAAATGGCTATTCGTGCAGGGCTTGATCACCCGGCGCTGAAAGAAACCATACGTGAAGTATACCGACGCTGTACTGATTGTGAAAAGAACCAGATCAAGCGATACGGTTGGGCACCCCTAAAAAGTGTGACAGAAGACCAACCGATGCGCCGAGTCATAGTCGATTTGGTTAAACTCCGCGATCAAGCATACTGGCGATGTATATATCTGTCATTTCTTATGTGTGGCTTCGGGCTATAACTTGCTTTATGCAATACCGAACAAACGTCCACAAACAGTGGCAGAATTATGCTATCACGTCTTTAATGACTTCGGTTTCCCCGAGTACTATGTTCTGATAACGGTAGTGAGTTTTGTACCGACGTAATGGAGGCACTTATACTCGTATCAGGCATGACCCATAGGCGTGGTGTTCCTTACAAACCTCAAACGCAGGGTGCAAATGAGACACGTCATAGAGAACTTAAGAAACTCTTGCGTACCGCACTAGACGACGTTGAGGATATGTGGCCTTATCATTTGAAATGGGTTCAGACTCAAATGAATAACTGCATGAATCCTCAAACTGGAACACTCCCGTTTCACTATTTCTTTGGCCGCTATAGTGAATTACAAGCAACGTTTGATAAAACTGCGCCCGAAACACACGTTACCCCGTGGCTACAAAGATCGAGCATATGCAGAACGTTGTTTACCCCTGTTTACTCGAGCACAAAAATCGCGTCCTACTTAAAGCGTATGACCGATGGAATAACACTAAGAACATTGTTCAGTTCAAAGTCGGCGATTACGTTAACATTATAAATCGAAACGCCAACGTTACCGAACTCTCTTCTAAGACGATAGGACCTTTTGTTATTTCCTACCATGATGAGAAGAGTGATACTTACGAAGTGAATAACATTGATGGTACTAGCGCAACCAATCTAGGCACTCACCGTATCCCTACCTCCGAACTCTCATTCGCTCGCTCATTTGATTCTGATGTACCAGTTATGGAGTCACAAGTCAAAGATATAATTGACAAAACATCCGAAGACGGTTACACTTACTACAAGACCCGTTTCATGGATGGGACAGTAGCTTGGCTAACCTCCGATGCATTTCGTGAATCTCGCGACTTTCTTCGTATCTTTAATAAGAAATGGAATAAGCGTTTACATAAGAACACACGAGATAAACGAAAAGGGTTTCCTCAGGTGACTACAAACCCTGACGGATCTGAAATTCCCTATTTGCCACCTACTTCCTACGTGACTAAACTTTCTGATCTGCTTACCAACAGTGCAGAAAATTGTTCAAACTTACTTACTAATGAAGAACAGCCTTTGGCTATTACCTTACCAAATAATAAACGTAAAGGCGCCTACATCGGAAATGGTTACTGGACCAAATACTAAACGACATAGAGTACAACATGAGTCTTGAACTCGTACATATAGGCACATACTTACTCGATAAGTCATGACCGAAACCGTTTTTACTTTGGTTTTCGCTTTACCAACTAGATCGTATCTTAACGTACGTTCGTAGTTCTAAAAGCTACTGGGGGCTATGTAGAAATACGGCCTCGGTCAGTCTAAAATATCAAGATCAATTGAGATAATACATTGGTTTTTATTTGTATTTTAAATAATTTAGTACAAGCTCTTTTTTCCAATATTTCCAAAGTGTTCTAAATTCACTTTGATGGCTCCAATAGCCTGAGTATTTGGTATGACTCATCTACTTGGACCTATTTGAGACATTAGTAGATGTAGGATATTATAAACTAAATTTTATAATCTCCGAACTACTACTTATAGATTTTGGTCCTCCGCCAATCTCCAAAATCAATAAGTCTTTTTCTTTTTTTAACTTTTCTTCAGATGGAACTTTATTTATATCAGCTAATGTATTAACGTGACTTACGTTATTATGTCTATTTACAAATTAGGCAAGTGGTCATGAACACTTAGTACTTCTAGTGAAAATTATTCAATAAAGAACAGCTAAGAGGTACGCCCTGTGTGATCGAGGATATTTGGGCTCTTAAC
>LUCW03002387.1:37500-47269 GCA_001586965.3 Sphaeroforma sirkka | reverse complement strand
GTGACTCAAATCGATTAATTGATAACAGTAACACGTGGATACTTAAACGGTAGTATGGATCCGTATACGTGTGTATCGGTATCGGATCTGTACAGAAATTCTCATCACCATTAACTGTTGTAATTACAGGCATGCCCCTCTACCAGTCTGAACGCTGGGCTCCCAAGAGTTTCACGTACCTTGTGGAGGATGTCACAGATGCTGGTATGAAACACTATACTTTGGTGGCGAGACGCATACATGTATTTATATCATTATTTATTTATTTACACACACACACACACACACACACACACACAATATATATATATGTATATATATATATATATATATATATATATATATATATATGTAATATATATATATATATATATATATGCCTAGAATATATATATATATATATATATATATATATATATTGATATATGTATATATATATATATATACATGTATGTATATATATATATGTATATATATATATATATATATACATATATATATATATATATATATATATATATATATATATATATATATATATATATATATATATATATATATATATATATATATATATATATATATATATATATATATATATATATATATATGCATGTATACATATATATATATATATATATATATATATATATATATATATATATATATATATATATATATTCGTCGCAAATGTAAATCTGTACCATTGTATCCGTATATATTGAAAATACATTTCTTCGCTCATCCAGGAGACTATGTGGCGGTATTCAAATTCAGTGAAGTGTACTTCCAGTCGCCAGACCAGAAAGTCTTTGGTCTCTACATGAACGATGTCGAAATTGAGGAAGCCATTGATATCTATGACCAAGTATGTCATACTCATTATATGATCACGCTAGCAGGCACGTAAACATGTAGTGTAAATATAAAAAAGTTATACTCTAGTTTTTATATTCATGTACATATATGTATTATTAATGTGGCAGGACCTGCGAGCGCCGCAAGCGGGCGTCGTAGACCCCCATCTTCAATATCTAGCTCTCCCTTATCGCTAACTTACGGGATTAATTTGCCGAGTTCATTAAAGATCATTATGTCAAAACCTGAGTGTTCTACACCGGTCTACTTGTGTTAGTTTGCGGTACTGTTATGGTGGCCGAGGCCCTATGTAAGTACTGATATCGGGATACCTTTTTGATTAGAAGTTTAGGATTACGAATACACACACATACACACACTCTTTCGCACACGCACACACTCTTTTGCACACGCACACACACACACACACACATATATATATATATATATATATATATATATATAATGATAATTGTAAATATAATTGGAATTATTGACACATGTATGTGTCGTTTTTTCTGTGAGCGTATATAGTGGAGGTTAGAGTACTTTGATATGTCACTAAAGTAGTATGCATGTCCCACCCGAAATATTGCTTGCCAAAGGGCGACCTTACGACTTATCATACTCACACTAGCATATATTTACTTCCCAGAATTGGGTTTGTTATAGACAATATGCTTGTCCGAGATCACTCGAGTCCTGATGTAGCCCTATCGATATTGCTCTACTTTTACTATTACTTCAGGTCGGCAGGTATCGAGCTTACGATCTTGTGGTGCCCTTCAAGATAACGGCTGACCACCTTTTCCAATGTATGTATCTGAATTAAGGTCCATGTTTGTCTTGAGTTGGGTTATATGTCACATGAGAGCGTTCCATTTGACATTTGGCATCAGTAAAAGGCACCTTGTATTTATATCATTTTGTATATGTCTTCGCATTTTTGTACAGAACTTTTAACGTATCCAATTGCTCACTGCTACTAACTGACTGATCACTCACTGACGAGGCTGCTGACGTCCAATAACAACTCGCGCTCATTGGGTTATTCAACGTGAACCAGAGATTGATATGAAATAGTCATGCGCATGCGTTCGAATATACTATTACACATACATATTCAAAATACATATGTAATTACAAAAACCTATACATATTAATATACATATACATATACATGTACATATATTACACATTTCGAATAATTATCTGTTGTGGTTTTTTTGGGGCGAACCTCTGATCCTGTCGACGAAAACTTTCCTCACTCACAGATAATGGACAAGACTCTGAAACCTCGTCGCACGACATTGAAGTGGAGTTCAGGCTGATTGATGGACATGACAACCCAAAGATCAACGCGTTCTTCATTGCTAAGGGATCTCAGCATGGTAGGTAGCTTGTATTCTCCAAGCAACTGCCATGTATGTGTTCATGTTGTACTTATGGGAATGAATACACATAGATGCATACAATTGCGTTTGAGCTCACAGAGGTGAAGGAACTTGCAGCTGAGCGCCTTATATTAGGAAGAATTTGAGTGTACAGACATACACACAAACACACACACACACACACACACATATATATATATATATATATATATATATATATATATATATATATATATATATAAATATATATATATATATACATATATATATATATATATATATATATATATATATATATATATGTATATATATATATATATATATATGTATATTATATATATATATATATATATATATATATATATATATATATATATATATTATAATATATATATTACATATATTATATATTATTATATATATATATACATGTATAATAATATATATATATATATGCATATGTTATAATGATATATATATAATATACATAATATTAATAATAATAATATATTAATATATATATATATATATAATATATATATATATATATATATATGCATATATATACATACATACATACATACATATATATGCACAACACGGGGCATGCACACACGCACGCACACGTACGCACACGCAACAAGATGCACGGACGCACGCACAACACGCACGCATCATCAAACATAATCAATAACAATATGTATTATTACATATATATGTATGATATGATGTATATGTATGCAATATATATGTATATATATTATTTTAATAATAATATATATGTGTATGTAATATAATATATTTATGTATATATGTATATATACATATAATATATATATATAATATATATATCATATCATCCATATATATATATATGTATTATATGTGTATAATATTATTATAATATATATTATAATATATACATAATATGTATTATTATTATAATATATAATATAACATATATATATATAATAATAATAATAATAACAGCACATCACCGGACACCACACAACATCATCACGGACACACACACCAGATGCGTACACGCACGCACACGCGCACGCGCACAACATGTATCATATAATGTTTGCATATACGCACGTACATGCGCACGCATCACAATGCGCAACAATAACATATAATATCATCATGCACATCATTGTAATAATGATCATGTGTCATAATATATGTCATGCATGTATGCATGGCATATGTATATTATGTATGATATATATGCCATGCATATATACAATATGTATATATAATATTATATGTATTATATATAATATGTAATAATATATAATATTATAATAATTATATGCATATATACATTATTATTATTATATATTAATATTATTATATATTATATTAATAATATGTTGTTATAATATGTATTATTGTACATACATATTAATATATATAATAATAATAATATGTTGGTGTGTTGTTATACATATTATTATTATTGGCAATATGTATTAATATGTATATGTTTGTAATATACATATGTAATAATATTATATAATATTATTATAATAATAATAATAATATTATATATATAATATTATTAATATATATTATACATAATAACATCAATGCATATTACATATCGTACATCGTACACATCATCATCAATGCACAATGCACACACACACGCACGTATATGCATAATATATAATAATATATATGCATATATAATATATATAATATTATTACATACATAATATTATATATATATGGTGCGTATGGATATCACATACATATATATATGTATATATATATATGTACATATATATATATATATATATATGTATATATATATATACGCATATATGTATTATATATTTTGCACATACACACACACATGTATATATATATATATATATATATATATATATATATATATATATACATATAGCGCATTGAATTGTGCCACATTTTCAAATTCTCTGTAGGTCACAAATCTGTAAAGTTTCCATTTTTTATTGTATCATAAGCCAATCCAAAGAAAACCTATCATACACATAGCACAGATTTTTAGTGTACATATCTACTTCAGTTTTCATACAGTATATATAACGTTTAGTTTCATATATCTGTAATGAATATATTTTTCACCCGCATTGCCACAGGACTTGGTATTGTGGCACCCACGTACGAAAACATCGCCGAAGCAAAACCCGCATTCAAGAATCAACCCGTCAGTGGAGATGACAACGTCATCCTCATCAACTCTGATGTATGTAGTTATATGTACATATCCGTAGTAGTATTGGAATGTGGTGGTGTGGTGCACAATTGTGCTATGAACACGCCTGTAGTACATATTTTATACTTCCTTATAGCACTCCGTGTGACCATTTGTAGGTGTATGGTGTAGTCTATATACATGCGCGATTGTGAATATGTGGTTCATACTAGTGCAGTGTGAATATGTGTTTCATACTAGTGTAGTGTGAATATGAGTTTCATACTAGTGTAGTTATACTCATGCGCGATTGTGAATATGTGTTTCATACGAGCCTAGTTAAATAGTGTGAGAGTTGTACCTCATGTGCAGGTGGACTATCAATATCGCTACCACAATCAGAGAACACGTGGATAGAAATTGATGATGTATGGTCTGATATATATAAGAGTGGCGGTGCCCCAGTTTCTCTAGTATAAGATTTCTTGTTCGTATTTGTATTGATTTTCATACATTGACGTTTACACCTGAAGATGCCTTCCAATGGTATTTGTGCTACTTCTGCGTACTGGTAGCTATATACAACGTTGCTGAGGACTGTTGGTACGCCTCTAATAGGTGCACTCATAGAATATAGTTATGTTTGCGTCTATCACAAACACTCAAATCGGCCACTTCCAGTGATCTACAGTGGTATTATTTACCTTATCCTGAGCTATCTAGTGTGTCTTGGTCCTAGTACTTCTCGGGTGTTAGTATGTTGTATATATATATATATTTATATGCAAATATACATATATACACACACACATACATACACGTGTACACACACAAACACACCCACAAACACACACACACACACACATCATATATATATATATATATATATATATATATATATATATATATATATATATATATATATATATATATATATATATATATATATATATATGTATATATGTATATATATATATATGTGTGTGTGTGTGTGTATGTATATATATATGTGCATATTGCATATGTGACAAGTTCGTATAAGTACATGTATTCATGTATGTATATATATGTACATGCTATGGACAATATATATATATATATATAAATATATATATATATATATATATATATATTACATATATATATATGTATTTGTTGTGTGAGAGTGTATGTATGTATACATGTGTGTATATTGTATTTGTGACGTGTTCGTATAAGTATATGTATACATGTATGTATATACATGTACATGCCATGGACAATACGGTCGCACAATTCGCACACTTTGTTAGTTGGCTATCTGATCCGTGTTAAAGTTTATGTATTATTTTGGTTGTAGTATCTATTAACTCGCATTTACTTTAAGCTGTCTTCATTTCCGCAGTCGGAGGCCGAGACGGAAGAAGTCGAAGAAGAGGAGTACGAAGAATATGAGCTTTAAAATATTTGAATGCTAATAGAGAAGCAATCTGTAGTTGACACCATTCTGTGTATACATTCGCAATGGGGATGTATACAACACGATGATAGATATTCATGTGTACTCTAAAACACACACGTACATAGAATGCTTGCAACGCGTCTGATCGGAAATAGCCGGCATGCGCTGGCTTCTGCAAACCGTGTATATCTCTTGACTCGAAGATAGCTCGGCATGAAATACTACTGAAATGTTAAGTGACCCGCTGACAGACGGTGCATCCATATGTTGATAGATGAGGTTGCTATGTAATGCAGTTGCTCGTTGCTGGCAGTTGAACAATCTACAATCGGATCGTTGGAATCTATATCAGCCACAGTCGTGCTCTGCTTAGACGGTTAGTCGGAATCGTTGATATCAAGCTATTTGGTTTTTTAGTGAAAAAAGAAGGGAAAGAAGATCTGGCTCCAAGATGAAGGCAAAGCATATACACCTGTTAACAAATTTAGAGATGCAATAAAACTCTATTGAAGAATCTAGAATCAGGGTTACAATTTTATACATAGAATATGACATCGGAAGCCTACCATATTTTTTTTTTTTTTCTGATTTTCGGATGAGGGTTTTACACAGCAGCAACACTGCGAAGTTTGAATATTCGTGTGGGTGCACAGATACCTCATTTTGAAGAGGTTATGAGCTCCGGTGTGCATGGTGCTTCACTTTCATGGGGTAAACGAACGCCCGTAAACAAAGCGTATGAGCTTATCACCCTTCCAGGGTCTCCATAGTAACCGTGCCAGTTTCCGAAACTTCTTCGGTGGTTTCCGAAACTTCTTCGGTGGCCTCCGGTGCATCACTCGAGTACTCTACCACAATTTCAGGCACACCTAGAGTGCACCAACACTCCTCAGGTTCCGAACTGACTTCGGCGTCAGGGCCCGCAGTTGCATCCACATCATCACTATCATCACTAACATCACTAACTTCCTCCTCAATTTCTTCCATACTGTATCCCTCCGGGCATGTGGTACCGTCGTTCTCGCAGGGCGCTACAGGGGGCAGCAAGCCACCCTCGTCTATAGGGGGTAGTATATCACCCCCGTCTATAGGGGGCAGTATGCCACCGTGGTCGATGAGCTGTACACATTCGCAAAAGTATGCTGCGTCGTCAGTGGCTCCCGCAGGAGGTGGTTCGAGAAGGGTTAGGCCCAGTGGACAGCAGATTGTAACCATTTCTGCTTCGTCTGTGTACTGTATTGGTAGATCTGCGCATTCTCGTTCGCCTAAGATACAGTCGTTAAAGCCTGGCATCTGTCGACGCACTGGCGGGGAAGCCAAGACCGCTACCGATAAGGCACTTAATGCCAATGTAAATGTCGAAATTGACTTCATTTTGCTCGTACAATTGGTTGAGATGAGCTGAGTGTGGGGTATCCGAGTGTATTCGTTACTATATATGATGGAAGCAAATATATGGTGACTCTTAGTTCCGTATCAGTAGATACTATCGTATTTTCGTGCAAATAGAATGTTAGAATATACGTTGTGGTGAGCCTACTCAGATATATCCGATATATAATAAAAGGTGCTACGCTCATCGTATTTATGAATTTTTTATATTATGCTGCTGTTTACTTCTATTATATTTCTATTTTTTTACTTTGCTGTATATTGTAAAATTAATATTTAGAATTTTGTTTCAAAACAAATGTACTCCTAAACATTCTGCAGCTTGGTTTTAGTCTAAATATATTTGTTATATATTTAGAACTACAATGTGCATAAACCATAAATATTCTAATAAGTAAATACGTATGTAGTGCACGAGTCATAACTGACGACGATATGTAGTGGTATACATACTGGTATTGTATTTTATTTTCTTAAAAAAAACAAAAATGTTTGTTTTTGTTTTTGTTTACTATTTGAGTAATTCAATCTTTTGTTAAAAAAAGAAAAAAAAGGAAAACATTCTTGTTTTGTTTGTGTTTGTTTTTATACAACAAACGTTTACACCGGGAATTTTAACATGGCTCATTACGTTAGGCGTAAACACGTTTTCGAAACATTGAGATAGCGGTAAACAGGATACGTTTGCGTACGTTACATGACCTTGGCGATGAAGACTGCCAATATATTGCCATATGATGCCACCTAACTATATCTGCCAAAATATGAGCGGTTTCCTGATATATAAATTGAACTTTTGCAGTTTTAGATCCGGACCAATGTTTATTTGTCATTTGTTGATCTATTTAGAACAGTTCCTGAATTTTTATTTTTGAAGTTGTCATTTTGGAAACACCAAAATGATACGGTATGTGTAAAAACTTTTATAATTGTGTGCGATAAGGTAAAAATAGTACGTTTTCACTTACATATTTACCTTGTACGTTATGAGGCCTGCCGCGAAAGTGAAAAGTCTCACTCTCTTGAGTCTTGGAGTCTTGGAGTTTGCATACTAAAATATATATCGAGAGACGAAAACCATGGCCCTCTGGATTTGAGTCTGCGCTAAATTTACGATTTGTCGTTGGAAGAAACCTGATTTCTGCACGAGACCCAAATCCAGAGGCCAGAGGGCCATGCGAATAGCCAGAAACAATATTTACATACACACAAAGAGACTTTAAAAAAAAACATACACAGTTTAAATTTTGTTATGTAGTCCCGACAAGTGGTTAGGGTTTTAGGGTTTTTTTAAATCGGGGAGAAAAATCCCTAAACCCTAAACCCTAAAACCCTAAACCCTAAAAAAAGATTACAGAGGACCGTATTTATATGGAAGAAAAGTTGAACATTAACGTATATTATTCGATTTATGTTTTCATGGAATACGGTTATTTGAGCCTTTGAGGATATAGCCAGTAGCTTGGCTTGGGGGGGGAAGTGGAAACAGGAAAGAGGTAATTGGAACGGTCTCTACTAGAGAGAGAGAAGTATTCTAATTTTTTAAAAATCGAGACAGACAAGTCCCAGCAGATGAGATGGCCATGGAACATTGGAACGCAGGAAACGACCATGGCTCATGAGTCATGGGGACTATAATGTACTGAGTACTCAATCTGTCTCATCTCAAATTCTCAATCTGTGATGAATCCGCTTCAATTCTTTCCTGGCTCAATTCGTGATAGGTCATCCAATAGGCTTCTCCAAACCAGCTTATGGTCTTTTGGGGAATTGACTAAAATTACTCTAGAATTCTGAATTATTCCCTCGAACCTTCGGCAAAGTCGGCATTCGTACTTTCTCTGTGTAAAATAAATATAAAGAACACTGTAAAATTGGTTAAAAAATATACATAGCTCAAATGCAAAACAAATGAAAAAACAAACAAGCAAGCAAGCATGTAAAATTTTACAACCCACATTCTGGCTCGACCTTGTTTAAACCCGGAATGGACGCGCTCATGCTCACAGGAGTATAGATGATGCAGGTTCAGATGTCCACATCAGCATGGCGGGATATGTGTCAATGTGAATTAATGCAAAGCAGGAATCTAAGGCATACATCTGTGACAAAGATATTGACGAGTGGGCTGCTTCCCCAATTACGTGTCTGAACGGAAGCACAGGTAAACACACAGAGGTTTCATTAACTCTTGTGGTTAGGGAATGGTGCCTGATTTCTCTTTATTACGTAAATACTGATAGCCATCAGCAGTAGTTAGAACAATAAAGCATGCAATGTTATTTCAAGTACATACGATTGTAAATATGGTCACTAATAAGAAATTACGATGTACGTGTGTCCAATCTCTGTCATCATGGAGGTGCAAGTGCGGGCCAGACGAATGGTTACACTTTTAGTTGTACTACGGGGTATAAAAGGCTAAACTACTCTATCCATCAATAACACTACAACACCCACAAAAAATACACATACCACAGTTATGTCACCAGCCAG
>LUCW03002387.1:0-32500 GCA_001586965.3 Sphaeroforma sirkka | reverse complement strand
GAATTTTCGCACACAATACACGTATATACGCAAAACATACACCTTCACACACGCATCAAAGCATCCCCGTACATACATAATGTATACACACACACCCATCAACCATTCACCATTGCACAACCAGTCACTCACACACATCCTCTCACTCACCTGATCTTAACCCGCTCTTTCTTGGTCAGGTACAGTGGTATAGCCACATTCTGGTCACTCTCTGCGGGGGGTTCGTGCGGTACGGGATGTTCCACCAGATTGGTGACTCCTCTGAATATCCCGTGAACGCCCTTCTTAGCATCTTCACCTGGATGATGCATAGGGTGTGCCACGGATGGGTATTACTACTTTGAGTACACTACGCTTGTATAATACGGTATAAGTATATGAGATGGGTATGGGTATATGAGATGGGTATGGGTATATGAGATAGGTATGGGTATATGAGATGGGTATAAGTATATGAGATGGGTTTGATTATATGCGATGAGTATAAGTATATGAGTAGGGTATAAGTATATGAGGTGGGTATGTGTATATGGGGTTTAATTATATGAGATAGGTATTACCCAGTAGTGTATGTAAACCGTAAACCGTAAACCAAACCCTAAAACCCTGAAACTCGATGAACACGCTACTCTGTACTGTCACCCAATGGCGTGCGTCGTGAAAAAGGTTCAATATCAATACTATTATACGAGATACCCATTAAAACAAACAAACAAGCAGACCGATTAATCCTCTGGTGTCACCTTGCACACTCTTGGGTCTCATGTTGGAGCATGTAAACAAGCAAAAATACCTAAACCTTAAACCCTAAACCCAAATAGTGTCGGTTGCTATGCCATGGTAGGGTTTCACGGTTCTCTCGCAGCAAACGAGTAATAGTCTGAATCAAAGCCCTCAAACATTAGAATGCATACACAAGCACACTCATCGATTTATCTAACATCTATATGCACACGTGAACACATACATACATGAAATCTACTACAGCTAATACAAAAGGTAGCCCAGTAACGAAATACCTTCACTACACTTCTATTCAATCTATCTATCACCTATACGCACACATGTACACATACACATATACATGAAATCCAGTAAAAAAATAGCTTAAATACACTTATATTCTATCTTACGCACACATGTACACATACACATATACATGAAATCCAATAGAAAAGGTAGCCCAGGAACCCCATATCTTAAAAACACTTATATTCTATGTATCTATCACATATACGCACACATGTACACATACACATGAAATACAATAAAAAAGATAGCCCAGAAGCCGCATATCTTAAATACACTTATATTCTATCTATCTATCACCTATACGCACACATGTACACATGCACGTATCCCAGTAACCCCATACTTTCTGTCGTCGGTTGAGTTACGGCTTTGACATCCACGCCTTCGTCAGGGTAGAGTCCTGTTACCAGCACAGCCGCGTCCCACCATTCCGTTACCGGTACGTTTATTCCCTGAAGTACGGTAATGGTTTCGTCAAACTTAGTACGATTATACTATTCTATACATTGATTGACTTTAGTATGACGGCATAGAGATAACGTATACAGCACAATATATCCCATCATTCCGTTACCTCTACGTTTATTTCCTGCAGCCCAGTACTAAGATTCGAAGTATGGTACGATTACATCATGCCGCACATTAAACAACTTGGTTCAGCGGTATAAAAACGTATACAAAACGCTCCGCTATCAGTACATTTTTTTGGTAACGAGATCTGATTGCCTACGTAGGTTTGTATTTCTATACATACTTAATGACTGGCGCTCAACGGTATCAAAACTCTCTGATACCAGTAATAGGGTTCGGTAACGCGTGGTATGTTTGTACGTTTTTATCCTAATTTACGTTCAACGGCATTGGTTTCGCGGGATTGGCACGGGTACATCGCAGTACAGCATCTCGTCTTATGGTCACCGTGTTTTGCGGGTTAAAGGATTGTATATCACCACACTTGCATGGCACGACCAGTTACATATGACGTAGCGGCGACTAAACGTATATTTATTTGTGTAGTAGACGTATACAAGACATCATATGATGCTTGATGTACTTAAGAATAATGATGAATGTGCAGGATAAGGTAGATATACACAATCGAAAGATATATACGGTCGTGCGGAATACCCGTATCTTGAAAATACGGGTACAAATATCAATATAAATATAATAACAATACACACACGTATACACATACATATACATATACATATAAACATACATACATACATACACATACATATACATACACACACACATATATATATATATATATATATATATATATATATATATATATATATATATATATATATATATATATATATATATATATACATACATACATACATACATACATACATACGTACATACACACAGACAGACAGACAACAGACAGACACAAACACAGACACAGACACGGACACAGACACGCACACAGACACAAACACGCACATATGTATATATATATATATATATGTAAACTACTACAAATACAAACACATACACACACACACACAAAAATAGGTATATATATATATACATATCTATACCTCTACATATATACGTGTATATAATCAGATTTCAGAATGCGAGGATTAGACAGCAAAACACCGCTCACCAGTGTGTCTTTCGGTGTCAGAAGTGCCAGTTTTGTAGACGCGGATATACCGGTTTTCTCTGCCGCTTCGCCGATCTCTTTCTCGAGCTGTGCCACCATATGCTTGGTTCGGATGTTCTCCGCCACCCGCTCGTACTTTCCTGTATGATTACACGTAGTGTATATATATTAACCTCATATATATATATATATATATATATATATCTCTAAGTATACACACACACATCATATGTATATATATATATATATATATATATATATATATATATATATATATATATATATATATATATATATATATATATATATATATATATATATATATATATATATATATATGTATATATACGTATATATATATTATATATATATACATATATATATATATATATATATATATATACAACACACACACACATACGCATACATATCATAATATATATATATATATATATATATATATATATATATATATATATATATATATATATATATATATATATATATATATACACTACATCCACATCCACACTAAATTCGCCTACCTGGCTCTACCAGCACCATAGCGCGCCGTTTCCTACTGCTGTCCTTCATTGTAATGCGAGGATCCATATACGGCAGTACTTCCGGTACAATCTCAGCCTTCTCTTTGTGCACATACACTCCCCCGGCTCGCCTCTCCCGTTCTTTCTCCTCCTGTTCTCGGCGTGCACGCATGTTTGCTTGGAGATGGTTAGTGCGGCGGTTCACTTCAATGACGTTGCCGTCGGCGTCCACAAACCGACCTTGCTCGTCAAAGCGAAGCGATTTGGGGGCCACATCCTGTGAATAGGCGAATGGATTTAGACACATCAATACGTTAGGCGTGTTTCTCTAACAACATGTACGTGCATGCGTGGGTTGGGTTGTGTGCAGGTAGGTATCCCTCTAACCTACAAAACAACAAAACTATGTATCCGTGTGACTTGCCTTCTCGAACTGCTGTGCAGGTGCTTGGGCCGCCGGTGCGTATTTGTTGCCAAAGTTCGGTCCCAAACTAGCTATGTTGCTCATTCGTGCTTTCAGTTGCTCTGCCATCGCCCTCGCTGAGATCTGTGCGGCATTCATCTGTGGAGAGGCTGGATCAAGGGGATGTAGTGTGTATGTTTGAGATGATAGTACACACACACACACACACACACACATATATATATATATATATATATATATATACATACATACATACATACATATACATATGGTATTGCTTAGTAACACCTATCCCCCAAAATAATCATCAACCCGCCACGACATGTGATTCGTGCATGCGTAAACATATACATATACAAACAGATAGACGACCCCCTATATTTTCTTATTCCAATCACTTCATACCCACTGGCACGCCGACAACCTATGCTGATCCACAAACATATACTTTCATCTACAGTGCTATTCCCTGTCGCCTCCCCCCCTACATTGCCGACACCTCCGCATTCAGAATGAATTGACTCGACAGGTAAGGCTCAGGAGACGTTGAATGAATACTATATGTATGTAACTATGTAACGCAATATAACATATTCCCGTAGGAAACCTTTTGTGCACAAGTACAGAAGGCATCTATACCTGTTTGCCTGCCTACAACAGGCTCTTGAGCACGTACGTAAACAGAACGAACACTCCTATCTTTATACACACTCTGCAGCGGATATATATAACAAACATACGTGAATAATAAGCCAGGGGTTATATTTATACACACTCTGCATATGAACACTCAAGAGAGAGTCGGGTATAGGAACAGCGTATATAAATGATATATGTAATTGAAGAACAAGCAAGAGATTATATTTATACACCAATTGATAATACCTTGAACCTGAACTGGCGCCGCGGGAGCAGCGAACATGGACTGGGCATTGGCAGCACCTGTAGTACCGACAGGATACAATATAGTATGTGAGTGTACTCTAAGGCAATAGATCTTATATCATATATGTGACAATACCGAACTAGCAGGATATATCAGACAATGGATATAGAGTGATATACGTGATAACAAAGACTGACATGATGATAGACATGATACCATGTAGGGTACGAGTTCACCCAAAAGCAATAGACATTATATTATATATATGACAATAAGAAGACAATAGATATAGACACGATATATGGGAAAATAAAGACTGACATGATGATAGACATGATACCATATAGGGTGCGAGTTCACCTAAAAGCAATAGACATCATACTATATATATGACAATACGAAGACAATAGATATAGACATGATATGTGGGATAGTAACGACTGGCAGGATATATCGAACAATAGCGATAGACACGATACCTGACGAGCCTTACCACTGGCTCGGAATAGCCAGCTTACAGTATAAAACGGCCGTAACATATGATCCGTCCTACTACCACAATACAGGACACGCAGTAAGATATCACCTGACCAGCCTTACCACTGGAAATAGTCACCGGACAGTATAAAACGACCATAACATATGATCCATCATACTACCACAGTACAAAGCACACAGTAGGATATCACCTGACAAGCCTTACCACTAGCTCGGGGCACTGGAGCGGCGAATTGAGTCTTTCTGGCGGCCGAACCTGTAGCAAGAGACCACAACACAGGACAGTGTGAGATGAATACAACCCGCTAAAGACGGCTTCTCTCTGGTCTCCGATCATCAGCTACTGAGGCACTGAGAGAAGCAGATGAATACTCACGCACATGTACCTTATTTTGCAACACGGTCCATACTTTGATTGTCCACATATAAACCTACATGTATATATGTACTCAGGCGAATGTCCAAACGTTTTGACGCAGGTCTGCACGGAAACCCTAAACCCTAAGATACCTACCATGCGGTAAGGGCGCCACAAACCCATTCTGAGCAGTGGGTGCTGTGCCTCGGCTAATCGGAGCCGGCATCTTAAATCCGCTTGCGGCTACAGGTGGTGTTGATGTTCCCGGTTGTATTCCTATGAAGTAGAAGTTCAGCATAGTTCAGTATCGAGATGTGTAGATAAGTGCAATGCTGACAAGAGGGGATTATACTCATGCACACATTGAAGTATTGCAAAGTAAAGATATACCTATACATTTGGTATATTGTGTTGGAAAATACATACGACACAGCCATCGGTTTGTTATATGCATCGAGAAAAGTATTATGCAACAATTATAAACGATAACGATAAGGTAAATTTCAAATGGAACATATACTAGACTAGACAGACACACACACACAAACACACACATACACACACATATATATGTATATATAAATATATATATACAAAACACTCACTCACACACACATATATATATGTATATATATAGATAATACATACACAAAACACACACACGCGGCATCTCACACACACACATCATCAAACACATATGTATATATATATATATATATATTATATATATATTATTATATTATGTGCGCCGCAAAGTGCAAACAAGCACGCATATATGTGCATTGCGCACAGTATATATATGGATGTGTATGTTTGTGCATATACATAATGTCTGTATATATATGTGGCATATATGTATATATGAATATATCATGTATATATATGCATATATATATATATATATATATATATATATAATATATATATATATATTATGTATAATATACATATATATATTATTACATAATATATATATATACAGGACATGCATTATGAACATACATATATATATATATATGATATTATATATATGCATGTATTATATATATATGCACACTGATGTGTGTGTGTGTTGATGTGTGCATGATGCGTAATGTGTGTTATTATTATGTATTATAATATATATATTAGCATATTGTATATGTATATATATATATATGGCCATATGTAATGTATAATATATATATAATATATATATATTATATATATATATATACATATATATATTATTATATAATATATGTATGTGATATATATATATATATATATATTATGTATATATTATATATTATATATATATATATATATATATATATGCATATATATATATACATACATACATACATACATTACAATTTTATACATATTTATACACGATTCTATAGTGTGGGTTTATTTTTGCTCTAGCCTACATCTAAAGACATACCCAACTGTTGTGCTCGTTTCTCTACGCTTGCCTTCGTCGAGTTTATAAGCGCCTGCATCTGCTCAGTAGTCATCGCAGTTTTAGCGCGCTTCGCAGCACCTGCCGGTCCAACATTGTCACCAGGCCGTTTCCCTGACATGTCTCGTATAGAATTACTTATTCATATACGTCCACCAGTATATATATATATAATGTATGTATGTACTGAGCACGTAAATGTTCCTTGTTCAATATGTACGAACAAATACATATAAATGTGTAGTGGTGGTATTAAACACGTAAATCTTTCTAACTTTTGGAAAGTTGAACGTAATAAACGTGTATTTTTTTTCCGGTCTTTGTCTAGTACACAAGTACAAACCTTTTTTAGAAACGTTTATCTTACCTGGAACCTTTCATCTACATAATACTCATATATAAATAAAAGTTGAACGTAATCACAAATATCAGCCTGATGAGACATCAGATCTGTAGAAAGCTATGAGAAATCCTTTTACGTTTTCGGAATGCCAAGGAAATTGTATATAGTTTGACACTTTACGTTTTGTAAGAATGCCAAGGACATTTACCTAAATTACCATGTATACCTGTTACCAGGTATTTGAATACGTAATCATAATATAAGTCCAAGTGAAATGATAACACCAAGTAAATAAATATGTTGTTGTTGATGTAAATAAGCGATACTGTGAACGCTTTCATCACATGGCATATAGTTGCTGGCTGCATGTACATTAATACATTGGAACTGTTTGTCGGCAACTCGGGATATTATTAAGGATTGCATATATTTACACAAAATGGTTCAAACGGTAAACATAACCTTTCGTTAAGCAACCGATAAGTTTATTGTTCTATACAGCTACAACTGTAGCACAGGCCTGTGAATATCACACTACCACAACTGCATATACACTGCTTTTATTATAGCTATATCACTACTTTAAATATAACACATATCTATACATAAAACACACTATAAATATATTACCTTCTGAGGGCGTATGGACGTCTCTACACGACGAGATTTTGGCACTAGGGCACCTCAGGGAGTCCCACAACAGCGCACGATGAGACCGACATGGAAAGTGGGCAATGTCAGGAACATGATCCTAATAGTCACAACGTTCGTGCTGTTGGGTGCTTTTGGAGGTATGTTTGTTCATTGGGATAACATTAGGAAATATCAATAAGCATAGATATGGTGTAGATATTTGTATTTCGACTCGTTGAAGACCGATATGTAAGTATATGTGCATACACGCAGATGTAAATATACAACATATCTCAATATGCATTTACACACGTTTCTACATCTATAGTGCATAAATGCACATATATATACACACACGCGTATATATATATATATATATATATATATATGTCTGTCTATTTGCATTGGCATATGTGTACGTGTATCTTTACGTGTATGCTTATACATTTGTATATATACAATCGTACATATCCATATATGCATGCATATATATATATATATATATATATATATATATATATATACATATATATATATATATATATATATAATATATATATATATATATATATATATATATATATATATACTTTAATCTCATCCAGGCATGCGTGTGTTTGTTTTCTGAATATATATATGTATACATATATATATATATATATAAATTCATGTCAATATATATATATATATAATCTCAATAACATCACACGCACACAAGCACAAACACAAACACACACACTCATATATATATATATATATATACATATATATACCTGAACCATCCCGGCATGCGTGTATTTGTTCTCTGAATATATATAATATATATATATATATATAAATTAATCAATCATGCTAATATATATATATGTTCACACACACATCAAAAAACACACGCACACATACATGTGTAATGTATGTATATATACATATATATGTATTATATAATGTTTGCATATAATATGGTAATGACATAGTATTATGAAATATAAATAAAACGTAATAATAATATATATATATATATATGTGTGCATAATATAATATATATATATTAATAATATGTTGATGTGTGTGCATAGTTTATGTACATACACGTTTTTATGGATAGATATAATGCACATACACACACATCATATATATATATGTAATATTACATATATAATAATAATATATAATAATATACATGTTTTATGCCAGAAATATGCATACGTGCATGCATGCATACATGCATACATGTAATATGTATGTATGTATGTTATGTATTAATAATATTATTGTTATTGATGTATGATAATAATAATATAATGTTGACATGTATTAATATGCACATATATATGTAATAATATTAATATTATTGTTGCATTATAATAATATGGAATAATATATATATACATATATATTATGTATGCATTATTGCTAATATTATTATAATAATATTATAATAATATTATGCTATTATGTAATATATATATATATACAGCATGTATCACATATATAACCTATATGTATATTTATAATAATACCATGCATACATATTATGTAATAATGCACATCACAACCGATACGTGTAATATAATATGGCATATGGATATGGATGTAATGCATGTGCACGTATGTATACATATATGTATTCATATGATATAACTAGCTATAATAATAATAATAAAATAAACATGCACATATGGATATATATTAACGTACTGTTTGTGCATATGTAATGTTTGTGTTTGCACATTACGCAATATGCTGTATATATGTATATATTATATTATTATATATTAATATTATGTATTATGGCATATTATACATATTATATATTGGCTTATATTATATATATTATAATATTATATATATATATATATATATATATATTATGCTATATATGTATTGTAATATGTATGCATACATTAATACATATATGTACATATATATAGCATATATATGTAATTATATATGCTATGTGTGTTACATACATGTTATATATATAAACAATATTATATGCTATATATATTATTATGTATATATATTGTATATATATATATACATATATATATATATATATATACATCCATATGTATTGTATATGTATGTATATATATATATATATATATATATATATATATATATATATATATATATATATATATATATATATATATATATATATATATATATTGCTATATATATATATATACAATGTGATGTGTGTGTGTGTGTGTGTGTTTTTTTGTATGTATATATATATTTGGATATATTTGGATATATATAATTTGGATATATATATATATATATATATATATATATATATATATATATATATATATATATATATATATATAATATATTATACGTCGGCTTCGACCACCCAAGTCTTCGTTCGCAATTTTTCGCGCGGGTATATTTGATTACCAGCTCACCTTGGGCAAACAAACATTCGCCCAATGGCATTGCTAGGTCTTTTATTTGACTCTGATACCTGTGATCTACATTATATCCATCCAGCGTTTCGCAATAGAACGACGTCGGCGGTAGCGCCCCGACAGAACAAAAATTACGAAAGTGCGGCGTCGGATGGCGACATTGAGTGGGTCGGCAAGAGACTGGAAAGGGAATTGGGCGAAATGTTCCGAGATCACACGAACAAATTGAATACAGACTACAATGGCAAGGTAAGAGTCTCGGTACTTCCGCGTATGATCGAAACAGAGTGAGAGAGTGTGTGAAGTTGATGTGTGCGGGTAGTGCGATTTCTGTTGTTCAAAATGCACACATGTGTCGGAGTAGCGGCGTTAGAAGTTGTGTATGAGGGTATAGGTAAGATTCTAGAAAGAGAGCTGTCATAGTGATGAGACACAATTCCATACTAACAGATTAAATACGGACTACGATAGGAAGGAAAATGTGTATCGATTCATCAGTACTGGGTATATTTGAGTGTATGTGGGTGCAAATAACCCGTGGAGATATATCAGTATTTCTTTACGTTTGTGTAACGCTCATGTGGTTAGCAGAATGATAGACAGCGACGTGAGAGAGTGAGCAAGAGGCTAAAAAGAGACTTGGGTGGGATTTTTCGAGTAAAAATAACTTATGGATAGGGACGCCTATAGAGCGGCAAGTTTTCATCTATTATTCAGTATAAAGTTGTTATATATATATGAATATATATATATATATATATATATATATCTATATATATATCCACAATCGTCTCGCAATCTCCACTACATCACTGACCGGCCTACCCGTCAATACAAACGCTATCAGTACCCCAAAAATACCCCTCTCTCTCTCGCGAATATGTACTTATCTCTTTATCCCTTTCCCACAGGCTTTCCCGCCGGTTCAAGAACTTAATATGCTGGAGAGAAAACGTATTCTCGTTTCGGGAGGGGCGGGGTTTGTAGGGTCGCATCTGGTCGATAAGCTAATGGCACGTGGACACGAGGTAACTGTGGTCGACAACTACTTTACTGGCCGGAAAGCTAATATAGAGCATTGGTATGGGACGGATTATGTTCATGCATACGTGTCTTTGTGTATGAAGATATGGAAATGGATATATGAGGTATATGTGCTTGTAGGGTATTATACCCTTGATTATGTATCGGATCAAGTGCATGCATTGTATCTTTGTGTATCAAGATGTGGATGTGGATATATGAGGTATATATGGTGGCAGGGCAATATAGCCACTATTAAGGGGCGGATCAAGTACATGCACGTGTGCATATGTATGCGAATATAGATGCCTATCAGGGCGTACTTGTGCGTGTGTTTTCTCGCGTGGACGCCTTTTGTAAATAAGCGATGCCACTCCGAACACAAGTAGTATATTTTTTAAACATAGGCTCGACCAGCAATTTTTAAATATAATCCAAATCTCAATATAGGCTAAACCAACAATTAAGTATAAACTAGACCAGTAATTAAAATTGTTAATTTCCGATACTTGCAATACCGCCATCACACTCACACTGACGCACGGAGTTTTATTTTGGTTCTATTATTATTTCGGCAATCGCAGGGTTGGGCACCCTAATTTCGACATCATCCGACACGATGTCATCAACCCGATTATGGTGGAAGTGGACCAGATTTACCATCTGGCCTGTCCAGCATCCCCCCCACACTACCAGTACAATCCCATTAAAACCATCAAGACGAACACCATGGGCACATTAAACATGCTTGGTCTGGCCAGGAGGGTGCGTGCAAGGCTGCTCATGGCCTCGACTTCGGAGGTTTATGGTATGTAGGTATGATGTGTACCATTCTATGGTATGTAGGATATATATATATATATATATATATATATATATATATAATATACACAAACGCACGACGCATCCGCTTCGGCACTAACGCGTCGCCGCATGTCAGGCTGCGGCGTCAAAACATACTTTGAAGATCATGCAATGTGTATTACGTCTGAAAATCAGCATCTGCACGTACCTCCCTGTACTATATACGATTTCTTTCCATTTAGCACCTATGCACGCACATGTATTAAAGTTATGGACCTAAAATCTATGAATCCATGAGCATACACACATCGTATATGTATTGATCGTATATGTATTGACACCTAGAGCAACTATCCTCAAACGCTTGGTACATAGTAATTGTGTTCACTCAGTCTCTTATTTTAAATCTCCGAATCTCAGGCGATCCGGAGATGCACCCACAACAGGAGGAGTACTGGGGCCATGTCAATCCTATCGGACCACGAGCGTGTTACGACGAAGGCAAGCGCGTCAGTGAGACCATGTGCTATGCATACGCCCATCAGGTACATTATATACCTATACACACACATATATATATATAATATAAATATATATATATATATATATATATATATATATGTATGTATGTATATGTATATGTATATGTATGATATGTATATGTATATGTATATGTATATGTATATGTGTATATATATATATATATATATATATATATATATATACATATGTGTATGTATATGTATATGTATACAATATATGTATATATATATATATATGTATATACATATATATATATATACATATAATAAATATATATATATTTATATTTATATATATATATATATATATATATATATATATATATATGTATATATATATAAAAATGTAGAGTTGCATAACCGTAGTGTTATATATGATCCTTTGCATGTATGTGTAATATGGAATTAAGTTTACTTTAAACTGCCGTAGCAATTTGAAGGTTCGCTGTTGGGATCCCTTGTGCGTGCATTAAAATAGACAATATTGCGATTTAACGACACAATTATAACTATCTAGGAGGAGTAAGTGTTCGACATACAGGGGTTTAAACCCTAAACCCAGACCACAGAACACGAACACATCGTTCTAGCAGAAGAATAGTTTCGACATGGGGTTTTAAACCCTATCCTGCACGTGCCAGCAATGCTACCTGCAAGGCGTGATCATACTTTATAGCACTATAAACGTTCACGATATTTAGTATGTAGCTAAACGTGTATTTCGACTGTGGCACGAGTTGTTCTACGATATATTAGCAATGGCGCTACCCTCGTAGACACTTCGTAGTGCTGCTCCATGTGAATTTATATCGAGTATTTATTGTAATTTACTGACAGGCAGAATCTACTCTTCGTCAAGCAGCCGTATGACTCTGTCCTAAAACATCCACCAAATGTTCTCAAACTCAGCTACATTGACTCCTAACATGGCAACCGTGTTAAAAAGTATATTGCGTCCTCCATGTATATCTATAAATAGGCTGGTGTGGATGTGCGGGTGGCACGCATTTTTAACACTTTTGGACCGCGTATGCACCCCAAAGACGGGCGTGTGGTTAGCAACTTCATCATCCAAGCACTAAAGAACGAACCCATCACAATATACGGGGACGGTTCACAAACACGATCGTTCCAATATGTCGAGGTAAGTTCCCGTGGATTTTCATGTTTTGGACATACATAGTGTATGTGTTCAATACATGCTGACAAGGTCACCTGATTAAAAATAGTATAATGACCTCACCGAGATTGATTTCGCGTGGATCTGGCATATATATATATTTATATTATATATATAGATATAGATATAGATATTGATATTGATATATATATATATAAATATAGATATAGATATAGATATTTATATTAATATTGATATTGATATTGATATTGATATTGCTATATATATCGATATAGAGATAGGCTTTCAACTATACATATATAGATATAGATGAATACATATATATATATATATGAGTATAGATATATTTATAGATATATAACGATGTATATATATATATATGTGTGTGTGTGTGTGTGCCAGATAGATTTATTACTTATATTCCTAATGAGAACTTCATACACAAATACGTTTCCACACAAGGATCTACATATGTAATTCATAAACGATCATTTTAAACTGGTATATAGGATCTAGTGGATGGCTTGATAGCCTTGATGGACAGCGACTACGATCAACCTGTTAACTTGGGAAATCCCGAAGAATTCACCATCAAGGAATTCGCTGAGAAGATCCAACGGCTCGTCAATCCCAAAAATAACATCAAATATGAAGCGGCGGTACAGGATGATCCACAGGTGTGTATGTTGTTACTATTGGTTGGCATTTGTCGTATATAGATATATATATAATATTATATATATATATATATATATATATATATATATATATACATCTACATACACACACATATATATATATATATATATATATATATGTGTGTGTGTGTGTATAGGGGAAAATACTCGCGTGTGTCTGGTTTTTCTTGTATATAATATACCTATAAATATCCTTTAGTATATATATATATATATATATTCGCATGTATATGTGCAAGTATATATACATATATATATATATATATATATATATATATGTGTGTGTGTGTGTGTGTGTGTGTGTGTGATTTAGAAATGTTCGTATAACCGGAAATAGCTTTCGCTGCGAAACAGTGACGTAGGACACTTCATAAGTAGTCGCCTCGTTTGCGTTTGCGTTTTCGTTTTGTCTCCCGTTTGCTGCCAGTTGAGCAATTGCCTGATATACTTAGAAAAGTCTGATTTATATCGAGAAAAAGCCTGTTTTAGATTGAGAAAGTGTTTGATATAGGTTGACAAAGTGTCTGCTTTACCTTGAGAAAGTGTTCGATTTATATCGAAAAAGTGTTTGATATACATTTGGAAAGTTTCTGATTTACATTGAGGTGTCTGGTTTGCATTGTATCTCCCGTTTACTGCAGTTAAGCAAAGTGTCTAACTTATGCTATATCTTGATACTTTCTCCTCGGCTCACAGCGCCGTCGACCCGACATTACGCGCGCGAAGGAACAACTCGGTTGGGAGCCCAAATGGAATGTGGATGACGGCATCCAGAAGACCATAGACTACTACCGCGAATACTTGAACATTCCTTTGTAGTTCTACTATATATCATATCAACAGCCGCTCGACTTATATTCATACGCCCTCTACAAGTGCCCAGACTTTGCGAACAAACGGACGCACGCGCACCGCAAGTGCGATCCAGTTCTATTCGGATGAAACGTGGCTGACAACGGCGTTTGCTGAACCCCTGAAAGTATCTGGCTGCAGCAATTACATCAACTGTGGCCGATTGAACGTAGGCGAAGTATGCTGCTAGAGAGGCAAGGTTGCCGGCGTTTTGCATTATCAAAGCGCCAGGTTGCACTTCATGGCATATACATGGTCCGAAGGCAGGCTTAAAAAACACAATTGTCAGTGCCGAAATGCAGGACATATGCTCTACATACATGTAACATCTGATTATACAAAGTTAGTGCTTAATTCTGAACAACTAGCTGTGTGGACCTCGCGGTATTTATACGTGGAAGAAGCACTGTACCTGTGCATCATCTCCTCGCCGAGGGAACCGAGCTTGACATCGTGTATAGCGTGTGCAACTATAAGAAAGGAGGTATGCACTCAGAGGTTGGTATGCATGTATAACGCAAGTGTAGGTGCAGCTACAAACTCACAGCCGGTGTGGGCTGTGACGGATCATTTAGGAAATATGTACAGATATATTTAGGGAAGTGTACTTCCCTATCGCAAATAAATTAGAAATGTACCCTTCCATTCCTACAGATCTGTATTTACATCCCTACACTTACAATCCTGCTATTCTTCTTCTTGTGTGTATGCCCTATTTGTCATGACTCATAAGCCATGACTGTATGACTATGTGGCCATAGCCTTCTTCTTGTATATTTTATTTAGAAGGCTATCATACGGCATGTGCAATCGTGCATTGTAGCTGCAGTGTTAACTGTTTAGTGTTGAGTGTTCACCTGTTGCGTGGCTTTTTGCTCAAAAATAGTAGAATATCACACATTTATTGGAACAAATCGAGTATCAGTTTTTACTCTAGATATTACTCTGTATTAGTCATCATGGCTTATGCAGTGATATGGGATTTACTGCAGATAGTATTTAGATACTGATATACAGCAATCTTTTTTCTAATAGCCTTCTGAATCATACATTTCTTTTAAAACAAATTGGTTTTTAGTAAAAATTCGAAAAATGTAGACAGAGTATTTACATAGTATTTGTAGACCATTTTATTCAATAAAATTGGCCTATTTTAATTCTACTTGCTTTATATGGTTGAAGACATCAAGACATTAGACGTTTCGAAAGAATGCGATGATTTTCAAATTTTCTTTAGCAAAAAACTAAATATGTACTATGGTGAATTGGTGAGTGTGGTCTATGATACATTGATATCAGCAAATAAATACATTCTTCTTGGCTCTTCTTGTTGCATAGGGACTTAAAATCACGCGCCATATTTAGTCGACTCGTAACTCATGGATCACTGATCCTACGTTAATGTTTAAAGCAACACGGGCAGGATTTTAGTATTAAAGAAGAGCTGTGACCTGTAGCCTGATGCAAACTGCTCAGTTCATAAAAAGCCTAAATAACCTAAGTGGTAAAATTCAATCAGGAATCGGAACTTGCAATACGTTCTCCTTGTGTATTTACACCGATTCTGTAAATCGCTTGTTTGTTTATACCAATAGAAATTGTACGCCACGCATATGCCTATCGATTAGATAGACGCCTCATTCAGATATATCATTTGCTTTGTTGTCCCCATCCGAATTTATGTCCATCATACGATATGACCGAGGATAAAATTGATAATCTATATAGCCTGAATGACGAGCAAGAACCTCCTCCAACACAATGGATTGGGGGCAAAGCAGCTGGGCTAATGAAGCTTTGCACCGCCGAACAACTGAAGCGACACGTACCCCGTGGTTTCGCAGTCTCTGAGCCCTTCTTTCAGACCTGGATGAATGAGGTCCTTGCCAGCAACGAATACAAAGCAGCCACAGACCAAAACTCTGGAGTTCTAGGTACTAAGGCAAAGACACGGCACTCCTCCGAGTCAGACGCGCAGGTGTGCTCGCACATTCATGCTCTGATAAATGATCTGGTACTATCTCCAGAGCAGTCCCAGACACTGCAGACCCTACAAGAAGCGATCAGGTTAGTAACGAGACATTTCGTCATACCTATTGCTTATTCACTATCTTCTCGCCCGATTGGCGTATGCTTTGTGAGTCGCCACTATTGTTCAGCTAACATGTACGCAGAAGTATGTTTCTTATAAGATGGTTGTGTGGATGCAACCGGACCAGTTTAGATGCGATCTGCCCAAGTGCAACGGATGCTTTATTTTGAATGAACTTGTGACATATTGATTGTGGTTTCTCGCCTTATTTGTACATCATAGTTAAATGCAATTTCAATTATCATCACCCATACACATTACAATTAAACGCGTCTACATTGTCATCTTACTATATGTATGCTATGCAGCACCTGGCCCGGGGCGGTGGCGGCTGTGCGTTCGTCTGCACCCGACGAGGATGGGGATGGCGCGTCCTTCGCCGGTGTGTTCGTGACTAAGCTGGGAGTCTTAGTCAACCACCTAGAACTCGCATTGCGCGAGTGCTTTGCCTCGGTCTTTGACCAGAAAGTCTCACAGTATGGCCACACAGGTTGGCATCCCACAAGCTTTTCGGCCGTTGTCATGGAGATGGTTGAACCGAGTAAGGCCTGGGTGGCCTTCAGTGCAAACCCGCTGAACTCGGACCTGGATGAGATGGTGGTTGATAGCAGCTGGGGTCTCGGTGAGTGTTGTGAATGGCAGTATCAAGGCAGACCGTTTTATCTGGGATAAACTTGGTAGTGTTGTCTTGGAGACTAAGATTGGCAACAAGGAACGGGAACGCCGTGTGTGTGCAAGCGACGGCGGGGTTGAAGAACTGCAAGTGTCTGAAGAACGCGCAGGACAGGTATGCGCACCAATACCTCAAATCTCGTCCGCTGAGTTCCTATATATATCAATATATATATATTTATGTATATATATATATATATATATATATATATATATATATATATATATATGTATATGTATATGTATATATATATATATATATATATATATATATATATATATATATATATATATATATATATATATATATATATATATATATATATATATATATATATATATGTATATATATATATATATATATATATATATATATATATATATGCATATATATATGCATGTGTATACATATATATATATTATATATATATATATATATATATATATACATAACACATATCTGTATCATATATTATATATATCTACATATATATATGCATATATACATACATATTACATGTACATATATATATATATTGCATATATTATTGGCTATTACATATATATTATTATTATATATATATATATATATATATATATATATATATATTATATATTACATATGTATGCATATACATATAATAACATATATATTATGCATATATATATATATTACATAATATATGCCTATATATATATATATATATATATATGTATGTATATTGTAATATATATATACATATATGTATGTATATATACTGTAATATGTATACTGTAATACATATACTGTAATATGTACACATGTATATATATTTATATATGTATATATATATATATATATATATATATATATATATATATATATATATATATATATATATATATATTGTCACCATTTTGGGTATGTTTTCTCGTGGAGACCAGACCGATATCCTCCTCTCTGTGGGTTAATTGCAGTATCTTGCGTTTAATTACTAATTACACTAGTTCTCGGATCAACGTGATCATTCCTGTCCATGTCTCCCTTAGTCTTGTACATATGAATTTCGATATTTAACGTGTCTTCCATGCATTTACACCAACTCTCGTATCACGCGATTCATTTGTACATTCGTGAGATATCGATATGTGTAGTTCCTTCCATATACTCGCGCCATTTCTTGTACCAATCACGTCAACTCCCGTACGCCTCAGACCACGCTTTCGAAGGATGAGCTACTGAGTCTCGCTAAGCTCGTATCCAGCGTGGAGGCCGCCTATGGTAAGCCTGTGGACGTTAAGTGGGCGTACACGCAGCAGGGCGAGCTCAAGCTACTACAAGCTCGTCCTATAACCACGATATTCCCTATAGATCCGGCAATGCTAACTAAACCAGGTGAGCCGAGAAGGCTGTACTTTGACTTTTACATCGCCAGCGACGCCACTACAATACATCCCTTCGCACACATGGATCTGGACGCGTACTGGGAGGTGTGGACCAAAGCCACAGGTTTTGGGGATATCAGCCACCCTCCTGACGATAGCGGTGATCACCTCTTCTTTAACGAAGCAACCAGGCAGTATATCAATGTAAGTGCAACGTCCCGCCTGGGGTATAGCCCCAGCACTATGACTAAGGAATACGAACAAATAGACCTGTACGCCGCGTCCATCTTGAAAGGGAAGGAGGCTACGAATCCCAAGTATAAGGCGGAGAAGCTGCCGGATGACGTTACGTTCGCGAATGCGTGGTGGTTGTTCCGACGAATGCCACTGTGGCATATGTATATCATGAAAAACAAGTTCAAGGCCAACCCTGTCCAGTGTAGTAGCGAACTTAGGCTGATATTGACAACGGCTCGCGCGGAGATGAAGGCTATAGTCGCAAAGGGGCCTACATCTCAGGGGGGGCTGATCGAGTATGTGATCGCACTCGCTCGTGCGGCGTTCCCAGCACTAAACCTGCAGTGTGCGGGAGCCTTTTTAACCCTCAGCGTGTTCAAGGAACTGGGCCGACAGAACAAAGAAGGCGAGACCCAGCAAATAAGGGACGATGCGGCGGCAATGATGCTCGGCTACAAAGGGGATCCACTGATGGAGGTGAACATCGCGATGTACCGTCTCGCACAGTCTCTGCCCGTGGAACTCTGGGCAGAGTACGAAGAACGTGGAAGGCCGTGCCAGTACGGGTGACGAGCTTCCAGCTGCTTTCATAACAGGTTGGAAGGCGTTTATCAGTGACTTCGGGTATGATGGTACCGACCAACTGTTCGTGAGCTCGCCACGCTATCACGAGCAACCCGTCCTGCTGTTGCAGAAGATACGCCACAGCGCAGGCACCGATGTGAAGGACCCGGAACAAGGGATGCTACAGGCGCCAGGCAGCACAGAAGGCTCAGCTAGACGCAGCAAAGGCTAATGCCAAATGTTATAAGAGCACAGTGCAAGCGGTATTCAAACGTAACGAGTCACTGGACGAGGTCATGTGGATCCGAAACTCGCCCAAGCTGTTCCAGTCCGAGATATTGAGTGCCGTTCGTACTGGTGTGCTTGTGTGCGAAAATCAGCTACTAGAGGCCGATCGGCTGGATGAAGCAGGGGATGTCTTCCACCTCAAGCTCTCCGAAGTGGACCGGGGTCTCTGCGACCCGGAACTGGACCTTCGGGATCTCATTGCGCCGAGAGAAGCACAGTATCTTCGTGCTAAGGGTGCGGGTATGACCCCCTTCTTGGTGGACTCTCGGTGCCGCATACTAAAGCCCGATGTCAAGGAACAGCAACCGGGTACGCTAGTAGGCATGGCCATCGCCCCAGGTGTGGCTACGGGCAGGCTAAGGATCCTCAAAAGTCCAAGTGAGAAGATAGGCAGACGCGATATTCTGGCCACAGTTGTGACTGACCCGGCTTGGACGCCACTGTTCATTGGTTGTGCCGCGGTTGTCTTGCAGGTAGGAGGACCGCTGTTGCGCTCGCGAGTACGGCAAACCAGGCGTGAGTCGCATTGATATGGCGAATCTGAAAGACGGTATGATGGTCTCCGTGGACGGTAACACAGGTGTTGTCACAATACTAGCTGAAGAATAGGCCATAATTTAGGATTTCAGCTATCTAGGAATAATAAATATTGTAATGATGCCCACTGCCACTTGTATTTGAATATATATATTTTATATATATATATATATATATATATATATATATATATATATATATATATATATGTATATGTATATATATATAATATATATGTATATATATATATATATATATATATATATATACATATTATGCTATATATGTATATATTATATATACATGTATATATATATTATTTATATATTGTATATATATATGTATATTATTACATATATATACATATATATATATTATGTTGTATTTTATTTTATATATGCATGCAATAATATATTATATATATATATTATTAAATATGTAAATAAAGCATGATATGTATGGTAATATGTATATATGTATATATATGTATATTATATATATCAAACATATTACAATAATATGAAATACATAATTATTGTTATGTAATATTATTATATATATATATATATTATATATATATCATATATATGCCACATTATATTACAAAATACATCAATTATATATATTTATGTGTAATATTATATATTATTATAATAACTATTATTATAATTATGTATAACATTATTATTATTATTATATATTATTAATAATATATACATATTATGCAATAATATTATTATTATTATATATGTTGGCTATATATGTATAATAATATATTTATTTATTGCTGGCTGTATATGTTGAATACATGTTGATAACATGCCATATATCATGTACATTATATATGTATATGTGTATATGTATATATGTATATTATATATATATATAATAATATATATATTATATATATATTATTATTATATATATATATATGTATATATAACATATATATATATATATATATACATACATAAAATATAAAATATCTATATTAAATGTATTATATATGTATGTATATGTATGTATATATATATATATATAATATATATATATATATATATATATATATATAATACAATATATATATATATATATATATATATATATATATATATATACGTTATGTTATCTAGGGTGTGTGTATGTACTTGTGGGTCTGTAGGCGTTGACATATAATTAGGAGACACAGATTATCCATACATGTGCACTATACTTAGCTAATATAAGGTACAAATATTATATATATATATACCTATATTTATGATTTTCTGGCATTGTGTGACGCGTCAATACGCCCTGCTTGTAAAATCCCACGCAGGTTGAAACACAACTTATTCAAGATTTTATTAGCAGTATATGCAAACATTGAAAATAAAGACATTAAACAATATAAGGATCCCTTTAATAAAACTGTACCAATTTTCGATACGTATCCCCGGTACGATACCCCAGGAGGGCGAATTTACACTTTGTTAGTTTATTCTGTACATCGAGATCTAATCAATAGACCAATACAACATGGCGCGACAACGAATGCGCCCAATGTATCGCCATAGGACGATATGCTGACAATTGTTTCTTCGCGTAGATATGGGGAAAAGCGACGATAAATATATCTGTATATGAACCCACATACAAAATTTACGTAGCTTTGTCTCCTTTCCCATTCACCACCTCTTCCATAGCTGTGTATAACGCATTAGTCGACGTTACATTACTATTCAGCCACGCAACACCCCTCCCCGTCGAATCCTCCATCGTAGCCCCAGACCCAGAGCCACCTGACGTCGACATGTCCATCATATTCCCACTATTCTGAAAAGTATACGAACTCGTTGGGAACTTGAACACCCCCGGCGTGCTATGCCGCAATGATCCACTGTTAACCAATGCCCCTGTCGCCATGGACAGGTCTGGGTGTTGCACCATTGAACTGGAGTTAGTGGCTGCCAGCCGATTCAACGACATGTGTACGTTACGCTCATCTGGCGTACTGATTAGGGTATCACTCAAAGTCCGGTGCACGCCACCGCTATCGTTCCACATGGCGCTTGGATTACACTGGACACTATCATCCCCCATTCCGTGGCGTTGCTGCCTTTGTTGTAATTGCTGTTGTATTTGTTGCTGCTGCTGTTGTTGGTGCTGCTGTTGTTGCTGCTGTTGTAGTTGTTGTTGCTGCTGCTGCTGCTGCTGCTGTTGTTGTTGTAGTTGGTGCTGCTGTTGATGGTTGTTAAAGGTGTTGTGTTGAAGTTGTTGTTGTTGTTGTTGTTGACGATTATGTGAGTTGTGGCTGTGGTTCGGTGGGTTCTGATCGGTGCCGGTTTGCTGCGAGTTCTGCATGGACTGGAACCAGAACGGCGATGAAATACCGGCCACATCAGACGAAAGGCCATTGGTGTTTGACAAGAACGGCTGACCCCCCGACCATCGCCGCATCAGACTACTATCAGCTGAGGGGTCCTCTTGCACTTCCGGTATCGTGTTGACAGGCCGCGACGAGGTGGATCGCATACTCCTTATACCCATCCCATCTTGCACCATAGTACCGATATTATACGTCTCCCCTTCACTGATGCAGCCCATACTATTCGCCAGATATAGATCCAATCCCGACGGGGAGTCGTTCGACGCCATCTGCATCGGATCAAACCCAGCACCCGGCATACCTGAACCAAACAGTCTGGCATAGTAGTTATCCAGATCTTCGCCATAGTTACCAAAACCAAGTCTATTCGTATCCATACTCTCAGACATCATGGAGGTTTGCGCCTCTACACCTGAGACCATGCTTTGTCCCGTTTCAGTCTTCGCCCCAGCGTTCATATTCGACTTCAACACCGACTCTAGAAGCCCATCCGAGCCCAGATTCGCACTGCTTCCCATCTGCCCGTGAAAGGTGGGTTCCGGCATACCCGCATTATACTGGTGCTGTATAGCTTGGTTGCGTCCCAGCTGGTGCGTGTGGCTGCTCCCATATGACTGCACATTCGGAAGCGGTTGTGGCGGCAAGTCGGAGACCAATACCCCGTTCGTACTGTGTCTTCGCGAATGTCCTCCTACCTTACCGGCTGATACGAGTGCAGTATCATCGGTAATAGCTGCCATGCCCACATTGTGGGCGCTCCTACCCCACTCCCGCGCTCGCTGTCCTAGGCCTTGGGCCTGAGCCTGAGCCTGATCTTGATCCTGGCCCTGCAGGGGTGCTGACCACCCACTCGGCAGAGAAACATCACTTCGCATACCTTGAGCACCTTCACCGTTTGAAGCCCTCGCAGTGTTGACGTTAAAGTTAGCGCTAGCGTGCGACTGAGACGGACCGTCGCCACTGTCACCGTAGATCCCCTCCCGCCCGCTTGCATACATGTCCTCCGCAGTTAAGCTCCGGTCCAGGCCTGCACTGTTAGGCGCTGATTGGGACTCGTCGTGGGGCTGACTTATCCCGCGGACCAACCCCTGTTCACCCTGCGGCTGCGAATTCGATCTCTCACACGCATTGCCGTATATGTCTTTGTCATGCTGCCCGTTGGACGAGTGAGCCTTGCTCTCTCTATAGTCAAAGTCGGGTCTGACAGCCACCCCCTCTTTCAGTGTACCTGGATTGGTGGTGGCCTGCAGCATCTTTCTGGCTTCATCCCAGATCTCCAGCTCAGTATCTGATGGGGTCTGTGACCGCTTACCTACTTGCCCTCCAGCAGGAAGTTCGGTACCGCCGTTGGCGGCCCCACCCTCACTCCCGCTTCGATGTAATAACACACCGTCCCGGTCGGTGAAATCATAGTTGACGTCGAGGTCGAACCGGGACAGATCCGCGCCGTTTGCATCCAAAACGGCAATTCTGTTCCGTACTAATTTTGTCTTGATCAGGTGCTTACTGGACATGTGGTACTGCAGACTTCGCCAGGCTTGGTAACGGTTGGTGCAGCCCTTATATCTACAGGTGAAAGGTCTCAGCAGCTCATTCCCGCCCCGTCTGTGCCTCCGTGAAGGCACCTGCGGGTCTCTTTTCGGACTGTTCATCGGGGGAATCGGATACACCGCCCCTATTTGGGACCCATTGTGTGTGTGAGACTGTGTATTGATGTTCTGAGCTTGCATCGATGCTGATCTGACAGGTAAAGTCGTTTCATCGAGTGGATCTAACGACATACTCGAGGCTCGAGTCGATGACATCAAACTGTGAGTCGTTGACGGTCCCTGATACGATCCAAAACTGTCGACACTATTCTGATGCACTAGTTGACGTTGTTGCTTGGCCTTGGTGTCATTGAGATACATCTGCAGAGATTGGTTATGCTTTCGAAAGTGATCAGACGTAGGGTTGTGTGACGAGTGCCTATGTACCAAGGTATTTGTGGCTCGCTCTTGTGCAGCCTGTGCAATATCATCACTGGCCGTATCAGCCGATTTATCCTCGGATTTAGACCGGAAGCCTTCTGTCCAATCCATATCTCCTACCTCAGTACTATTTAACTCCTTAGGTGTGCTCATATTCGTATCGGTGGAATCGATGTTCATCTTGGCCACCAACTCAGACGTGCTCATATTATTTATGCACGATGATAAAAGCAGCGCGTCGAGTGAAGCAAAATCAGGGCACGAGCCAAACCTACCCGACAGACTTGCATCCGGGTCACCCACGCTCACGCCCATTTGATCTTGTGTATTTGCGTTCGAATGTTCCTTATTATTCACGTTGTTGAACTCTGACCCCCGATCCATACCGAACAAAGTATTATTATTTGTAAGTGAGTATTGACTGATATTCGCATCCTTCCGCACAAACCCTGAAAGACACTCAGCTAAATTCGACCGTGATTCCAGCGGCGAAGAGGTAGCACAAAAACCCTTTCCAGGCTCGTTGCTACTATTTACATATATGTTTGAGCTTTTCATAAACGCCTTACTGTCTACTCCTAGTACGTGCATGGGTATGCCATTGCTGTGATAGTCGTCGTTACGCACGCCTGCTATATGCATGTGAAAAGCACGACGCTGCGCGCACCGGTGATGAGCTTGATATTAAGCCAAGGTTGACTTGAGTTCAACTATGCTACTGGAGACAGCTATACAAAATGAATTTGTTATTAAGTATGCCAACTTTACAGATACTAGGTAAAATCAATTTTAGAACTTTCACGTTACCTTGTGCAAGAACGCTTTCAATTAATGTGGATATTTACCTCAGCAGTCGGCTGTCATGCGATGTACAAGCGTGCATCAATCTGCTATTTATCCAAGCCGTGTAGCTTTCACAGATGAGACCAGCTCTAAGCTTAGGTACGAGCTTAATTGTAGAAAATTCACCCGTGTGAAGATTAACGATACTTTGTACAAAGTGTACCGTCGCGAACCTATGACAATCGGTTTTTGTCATGGAACAAACACTCACTGTATCTTAAGGTAGCTATCAGTCTCAGCTGACGATAGTAATCTGCCTGATCTAGAGAGTGTATATTCGAGATTATTTAAATAAACTGACTCATACACAGCATAAAATAGTATGCTAGTATTGCTCGTTGTATGCGAAAGTGACGAGAGCGTACATTTATGTCTATATCATATTGAACTGTGGTGGCTATAAAAAATAGGTGTACGGTGCCTTCAGGCTTCAGGTCAGTGGGCGCAGACGGTGCCAGACGAATGTGTAAGACTGTGTCACTGTGAGTCATCAGCTGTACGGTACTATACGTTGCAAATTATTTTTCTGAATTGTAAAATAAACTAATAAAAATAAAAATAAAAATAAACCCCTCCCCTGGACAGGGCAGTGGGGTAGGCGGCCATCATGCCATATCATGATGGAAGATGCGGAAAAATAGGATTTTTTTTGAATTTTCGAGAAAAAAAAAGCAGCTACGTCCAACAGCTACGGTGAATAAATACAGACAATTTGTAGTGAATTTGCATGGTGCTTGAAAAGTTGAAATCTGTTGCAACTTTCAAGATATTTATTTATGTGGTTAAATATATCCAATGCCTTGTTCAATTGGCTTTTTATAAAAAATTAAAAGAAGGCTACTGTATATGGATATAAATAAATAAATTTCAACAACAAAAAAAGTGTAGACCTGTCCTATGTAAATATGTATAAACAATATATGCCTTCTTCATAAACAACAAGGCTATTTATGTAAATATGTAAATCTATATAACAACATACATATTTCTGTCTGACTGTCAAGTGTCATAGGCCATATATTTTGGCCCATAGCCTTCTGAAATTGAACAATAGAGAAGGCTAAATATATGATACTGTTTCTAAAAAACACACAAGGCTCACGCCTCACGGAGTGGGCTCTCGAGCCTCTCACTCTCGCCGGGCTCACTAAATATTATTTCTAAATAAAAAGTCACTTGCAAGTTGCCAGTCCCGTCGCCAGTCTCGACTCTCGAGTCCTAACAGACGAACAGAACCCTCCAGAGTCCAGAGCCCAGGGAGACTCCAGCCGTCCAGCCTGGGCTGCAGCCTGAAGTCCTGCACTGTGTCTCATGGCAGCCTGTGTAAGGACTCAGGACTGTCAGCTACAGGACTTCGTCCTGGCCTAAGGCTTGAGTAAATCTGAACTAGAGTCTGAGTCTCTCTGAGACTATTTCTTTCAAAACCAAAACCGGGTGGGTACGAAGTATTTATTTAGACGCAAAGTACAAAGTACGAAATAAATAAATAAAAAAGAAAGAGAATGAGAGTGTGAGAGTGTGAGACTCTTGAGTGTGAGACTTCAAAGTTATTTAGATATTTTAGTTAGAGAGAGCATATTGAATTTCATTCAGTTTTCATTTGATGTAAATAACTAAATATTGACCTTTGAGAAATGAATTGGGAAATACAGTCAGTCCGTCATAGCCGTCAGCCACCGCAACGCTTTCACGTTTGAATGTTTACATTTCAATGAGTATACGTTCTACGATAAACTTTTATATCCATATAGTAGTCTTGATAATATATTTGGAGGCAATCCCGAGTTCCGATAGTCTGACCTGTTTTAGTTTCCACATCAGCCCGCCGATCTATCTGTCTGTCAGTTGCTAAAGTTTACATATCCATATCGCTATTTACATTTTGCAATAAAATAACAAGAAGTATTCTTTTAGAAATTCCTCTCTGGTGGTTGCATAAAAATATACATATATATATATATATATATATATATATATATATATATATATATATATATATATATATATATATATATATATATATATAATAATATACATACATACATACATACATACATACATACGTACGTACATGCATACGTACATAATATGTAATATATATATATATATATATGAATATATATATATATATGTAATATATATATATACATATGCATACACATGTACATATATATTATATATATATATATAATATACATGCGTATACATATACGTATGCATGTATATACATGCGGCATATGCATGTATACATATGCATTATGCGTATGCGCAATGTAATATTATTAATATTATATTACATTATTATTATTATTATTGTATGCAGTATGCATACATACACATGCATATATATTGATATTATTGTGGCCATTGCATCATGATTGCAAACATGCATTGATGCACATGCATTATATACGATGATGCAATGCATGTATGTACATGCATATGCATGCACGCATGTATCAATATGCATATACGCATAATGCATATCATGCATATGCATATGTGCATATTACGTGCATACGTAATATGTATACGTGTTATCGCATGCACATTTACATCCCATGCATACATCCATGCATACACAGGTATGCACAATGTATACACGCGTGCACGTACATGCACAATGTATATGTGTATATATATATATATATATATATATGTATATATATGTATATATATATATGCATATATGTATGTAATATGTATATATATATATAAATATGTATATATATGTATATATATATATATGTATATGTATTTGTATATATATATATAAGGTAAAAAAATATGTGAAACAGATATGCATGTTTTTAATACATGATGATAGTAAACATATATGTATATATATATATATATATAGTTGGACAGTAAAATCATAAATTTTCTATCGTTATTGTACACTACATATTGCAGTAGGGCCTCTCAATGAAGACTATCTATTGTATGCAAGAGATCGTTACGGAATGCAGGGAGCGGTGTTAAAAAACGGGTATACGAATTATAACATTACTTACACAAAACACAGTCAATATAGCATTCTAAAATACAGCTTATATTTAAAATCAAGTTTCCCGCCAAACTGCCAAGTGGCTTATGCTCATCAATTGTTGTCAAATCGGTCATGATTCGTGTCAAATACCGACCGTTTTTTCATTGGTCATTGTTGCATTATGCGCCAAAAAAAAAAATAGGACTAGGTGTTTCTGTCCAGGTCGGTTTCAGGCCATAAAATTAGCGCCATAAAATTAGCATAAAACATTGCAACGTTTAAAAAAAACTATGTATCATGTAGAGCGTTCAACTTTTATATCGGAAACGCTTATATAAATCCCTTTTTTTTTTAATAAATAGAATGAGGTTAAACTCAGAGCCTCAGTCCTCAAAGCATGCTCGGAGGCTTGTAAAAAGAACAGAAGGCTGTCCGACGTGTTTGTGAGACAGTGAGAGGCTGGACGGTCTGATCATTAAATGAATTCATGTTGCATCTCAAACAATTTTCATTTTATATTAGTCGACAATTTCAAATTTGCCACGAACAATCATAACAACTAGACTACTGTTTGTAGAGAGACCTAGATAATCAAACCAACCAATGAACTCATTTTAAATTTATGGTTCGTGCAACTCCAGGTGAATCCCATTGGTAACCAGTTTATGAATTGACCGCAGGGGACTTTCCCTCTTTAGCAGCAATGTGCCTGACTGCCTGTTACGGACTCGCGTCCTACAGCCCTCTCTCTGAGTCTGGGGAATAGGACATTGTCACAGTGGACACTCAGGACAGTTGTTGGTGGGAGTCTGATCCAGTCCAGGAGTCCAGGACCAGGAGTCTGGAGCCACTCTCTAAAAGTCTAAATACTACTACTAGTAGTAAATGAAGCTATTCGACTCGTGCCTTGGCCCTCTCATCGTCACAAGTCGTCTCTCTCTGGTCTTGTGTTGTTGTTGAGGCTCTTTGCCTCTGAGTGGTTGAGCAGCCTGTATGTATTCTAAAAATAAATTATCTATTTATTTCAATTTTTATAATTATAAACCTGATAAACGAAAGTAAAAAAAGACTTTTATCTTTTTTGATGGAAGGGCCCGGCCCCGGGGGCCGGGTCCGCCGTATGACACTTTCCTATTTTGGACTGTGTTTTTACATATGAGTTGTGAACAGGCCCAGAATCCAGACTCATTTTTGCGAATCGCCTTTATAAAAATTACAAAGAAGAATAGACGTTAAAGAAGTTTGTACGTATACGCAAGAAAGCTGAAAGAGCAATTTAACGTATACCGGGCTACACAATATATATGCCTGTACGAGACATTTGTCGGCCTGTCGGCATGTCGGTCAGCAGATTGAATTTTGAAACGCTAAAAAAGAAAAGAAAAATATACCCTAAGACTACGGCCGAATCCCGAAGATAGGAAATCAGTACAAAACTTCGGACTCGTCAGTTTTATATGGACCTATCGGACGCGTCTGTTCTCTCTCACTTTTATTCAATTTTGAAACATATTTTCTACCATTCCTTCTCTAATTACTCGAGGAGTAGTCAATCGGGACTCACAGAGTAGCGAGTACTTGGTCATAGTCAGCCGTCATGATATAAATCATTTTATAATAATGTCAATATCTAAAATTCTAAATGTAGGTTTCAGAAAACTTGTAAAGAATGCTGTTTATTTCTTTTAGGTTTTGAACTATTGACCATTAGACCCTTCTCAGGGCTCAGGCTCACTCTCAAAGAGACTCGGTCTCGAAGGAGGAAAATCGGAAACTCGGAGTCTTCGGAGAGTCGGATGCTGAAGAGCTAAAGAGTGGCGACTCAGAGTCCTCAGTCTACTACAGTACTACTAGTAGGACTCTTGGACTACCTATATTTTTAATATTTACAATATTTTACATGGTGGACTCACTGGACTGTGGTCGTGGACAGATGAGAGGAATCAGAGGAGTGAGGCAGTCAGTGGCAGTGACTCAACAAGAGGGATATATATGGTCCTATTCTCTTACTACTCTCCTAGCGAGAGAGAGATTTTTCTGAAAATTGAATAGTTTGGTTTGTCCGGCTTTGAGTTTGACCGATTCCTGCATGACGTCATTGGTTCATTGTGAAGAAAAATCGAGGAAATACATATGTACTATGCACAAAGTACAAACATGGTCCTCTGGATTTGGGTCCCGAGCAGAAATCAGGTTTCTTCCGGCAAATCGTAAATTTTTAGCGCAGACTCAAATCCAGAGGACTATGCTAAAATCTAAATCTGTACAACATTCTACAAATGTTGATACTCATATTACTCACAAGTAAGTTCATCTGATATGGTTTTTGTTTTTTTTAAACAAATATCTTCGCTTCCTGACCATAATATGATACGTTAGGCAATAAGCCATTTAAAAAAAAAATCTTTCTCGTTTGTTTTCAAAATTAGAAGTCTTTATTTAGGCCCTGTTCTGCAACTCAATATAATGTCCATTACTGTAGCATCTTATTGGAACAGTGGACATTATCCAAAATCAATAATGGGCATTATTGTAATTTACACATCTGCAACTCAAAAAAAAAAATGTCCATTATTAGACTATCCGCACCGGATCAAACAATTTGTGTATTGAAATGAATTTTCCAAGGACCATTCGTGGTTTTATTGGCTTATCCAAATTATTTATTCAGTTTACAATTCACGAGTGCGGGATTTTCAAAACAATCCAAAAAAATTATTTACGTGTTTATAAAATTGTCAATGCCGCCCAAATACTCCAGACGGAGGCCAGAGTAGAAATTGAAATTGAATACCCTCCAGGACCTCGGGCTCCCACACATGAATATTCCTAAAAAAAATCTAGAGCAATCTGAAATCTATTGGTTTATATAAATTAAAAATTCTATAAATAAATCCATTTTGCAGTTTTTTTTACAATTCATCAACAGAATAGAGGCCCCAAATTGTTTTGAAAAATTAAAAAAGAATTTGGAAAATGGATTTTCAAATTCATTTTAGAGAAAAAAATTTGGCCCGGTGCGGGATTTTTTTATGAAGATTTCTAAAGAATAAAATTCGTCTGCAAATTCTCTGAACTGGTGCGGACAGTCTTATTCGAAAATGGCCATTATTTGGATTTATAATCATGTTTTGAATATTTAAGCTGCATGAAACAGCTTATTCGGAAAGTAATGAGGACTCTTAGACTACGGCTGGTATGGCTAACTCTTCAAGACTACGGCATTTAAGCGTCCCGTTAAGACAACGGCTGTTAAGCGTCCCGCTCTCGCCTCCTCTGGTAAGCGTTCCGCGCTCGCCTCCCTCCAAGTTAAA
>LUCW03002385.1:0-11070 GCA_001586965.3 Sphaeroforma sirkka | reverse complement strand
ACGCTCTACTTGAATAGGCGTACAATGTATGCAATTATCGTTGTAGTTTGTCATATATAATATACATTCATATACTACCGCGGACAGACTCAACTGTTTCACAACCTGAAAAGCAGACTCTCCACCAATCGGTGCGTACTCATGGTTGGTACTCAATATCCTCCTCTCAGCGATCTGAACACACTTGAGCACGAATGGTTGGCCTTCCTCGTCTCTATAAGCCCCAACACCCAAGTTAACCTTGTCTAAATTAGAGTCCAATTTGAATGCTTCAGTAATGCCTAATATGGGATCCGGCGGTGCCAACTGCACACCACCCCATAAACCTCGGATGTATTGCGAAGGGCGGTAGACGTTCGTAGAGTGCGCCCAACGAATTGCGTGGCCATCATATTGCTTGTGTAGTATCACACACGATCCCAATAGGTCCACAGAATAAATAAATTGGATAGAGGGAAAAGATATTCCTAGTCCTTCTTAGCTAGTCCCTAATCAGTGACTATTTAGAATGAAACATGTATTGTATGCTCTCTCTGTATTTATATATAGTTATATACATACTATATATTTCATATATATTTCTTAGCCTCCTAATAAAAGAGAAAAAAAGGAGGCTACGTATATTTCCCCCCAAGAAAGAGGTTGCTATTTTATTTTGAAGTTTGGTCTGTACCATAGCCTCCTTGATATTTTCTAGAGGCCATGTCTGTAAGTATTTTTAAAAAATAATAATACTACGTAGTTATTTCTATTTACCTTACTTATTCCGTTCTCTTGAGTTGACAACTTGACATTATAAAATGACGGGTATGTAAATTATATTTACAAAAAATAAATACTTTTGTTCAATTTTCAGAAGGCTATGATACTTTGGTCTTTTTTTATTTTAATTTATTTTTAAAAAACATCAAATACATAAATAGATACTAATAGATACTCGCATGTTCGGTACAAAAAAAAAGTTGTAGAAAACATAGGACAAAAAAAAAAAAACAATACAAAAGAGTATTCAAATTCCCGCCAATATTTATGATTGGCTCTCCAGAATTTACGCGCGCGCTTTCAATTACATTTTACTATCTTCTTGTTTTTTTTTGTTTTTTTTTCTATACATAACCAACTACTCATTGTATTAAAAAAAAGTTTTTAGCTCTCAAGCTACACGCCTACGATAGATGGCAATCGACTAGACGTGTGTAATGGTATAAGCTCACTCGTTTATACCGTACGAGACACGCAACATACATTCGGAGTGTACAGAGAGGCCTTGCACATATACACGTACCGATCCCAATGGGGTAATCTTATGTATACAAGCAGGTCTGTATCGTTTATAGCCATTATATTATAGTTATGGAGAATCCAGTCTCAATCGTTGCACGCACTCCAGTGCAGAGTACGTCGAATGTGTCAAAGGATGACATTTTACCCTCATCACGTATTCTCAAAGAAGTTTACTTGTCTGAGAACTTACAATCAAGCACACTGGTAGACAGCACAATAAAACCCAACCATACTCAGGTGGCAGACGCGGCCGCTGGTGTCTTCCAAAGTGGTCTTGATCGCGACAAGGGTAGTCAATCGGTCGTGGTGGATAGCACACCACAAGTGGCCCGTGTTGATAACATCGCAGCTATGTGTGAAGGTGGTGATGCGGTTGTTGTAGGTGTTACGCCTGTGAGAACGCTCTTGGAGAGGGACATAAAAGGTGAAGCTGAATACGCGCGTAAGGCAATCCAGACGAAAACCACAGCAGTTAATACGAAGACCGATGAAGCAGAGGCACCAGAGACTGGCAGTAGCAATAGCGAGAAGAAGGGGGAGAAATTGAAAGAAAGTGAGCATGTTCAGGGTACACCGGTGTATAAGAGTGGTATTAAAGTTGCTAATGATTCGAAGAACGTGGACACAAGTACATCACCGACGGGTGAGGATATTTGTACTGAAGGTATAGGTGCGAGTGTCAGTGTGCCGGCGACCACAACGAAACCCAATGCCAAGCCAGAAGTGAGGACGAGCACACGTGTGTTCAGATCGACCGCACAGGCGCCTGTACCTACGGCATCTTTGAACAAAATGCACACACGAGCGTCAGCGGGTGACAATGCAGGTGTGGGGCCTAAAAGGGGGACAGCAGGGTCACGAAAAGGGGCTGATACAAAAAGTGGGGTGACGAAAGTGCCGGCCGAGGCGGCTAAGAATAAGAAGGGAAAGGCGTCGGGCAAGGTGAAGACACAGCCATCTGTAGCGAAAGCCAAGAAGATCACACCATTCTCAACTGCGAAGAAGGTCGTGGCGCAAAAAAACCAAGTAAGTGCTTGTACTTATCTGAGAATGAATTGAAGTTCCAACAGGTCGAATCCTGAAAGTTACCGATTTGTTGAAAGACTAATTCATACCATGCATTTAAGAATGAGTGTAGTTATGTCTGTTGAGTGTTGGCCTTAATGTTGATTCGCAGACTCTTTAGTACACTAGGTCTTTATTCCTACTGCTAGTCTGAGGCTACGTTCATGAGCTAAATCTGCATAGTTGTGTATTCCTACACCAACTTGTATCATATTAGTGAACAGTTACACGCGATGACGCACTGGGTAATGATTATGCAGTTTTCAGTTGTATATGACTATACGTAACTAACAGCTGCCTTAGAGAGCAGCTGTGTATCCAATTCTGCTCCAACACGATCATACATTCAGCTAAACACACACATGTGAACTTGACAATCAATTTATCCGAGGGATAAGTACAATACTCGATATCGAACAACTCATCGTGAATAAATACATATACACAGAAGACCTGAGCCCCTTCCTAGTATCTTCGAGCAAGGAGCATGATCCGAAGGCCACGCCATTCAGCGCGGGGCTTAAGCGACCTCACTCCGATCACACAACCACACCCAGCAAGATAGTACTTGATCTAACAGATGAAAGCACCCAAGTGATTGATGTCATGAGCGAGCAGCCATCGGACAGCAAGAGGTTAAAGCCGACTACGGTGGAGAATGGTACAACAGCACCGACTGACGGTAAGTCGGGTGCATAGTTTGATATATAGTTTTTGATATTAAGTGTGTGCGTTCTATATTCTTTTGTGCACTATGGGAATGTGCTGTCTGACCTGGCATTGGTGGCATACAAAAGCGTGGAGGCTGCTATATACATAGGCTTGCATCCCGATGGAATTAGCTTATACAGAATATGAATCTTACCTGCCGACTTGTTTGGTCTGTCGCCGCAGGTGCTGGTGCATCTGTGCCGGAGAACAAAGAAAAATCGACACAGAAAACAACTAGCGCTCAGGAGAAGGAGAAAGTGGCACATACACCTAGTAACGCCGACAAGACCTCTACCACAAGCCAAACAATTGGTATTTCAGATTTTAATGTTTGAGTTTAGATGTCTGCATAGTCAAAAATGTCCGTTATAGTGCACGTAGAATGCATTCTATGCATGCCAACTCTGTGTGAGCAATTTGGTACGTACAAGTTGGATGGCGACAGGCCACAATGGGTTTCACCGAACTTCTTTCTACTGGTACTGTATAATATTGTATGGTTTGACTGCGCGCAAGAATTTCGGGAACACCTAACAAATCTAGACCGTTATGGCGATTGTTTCTTGTAACCTGATATTCACACATTTTTGTTGTTATCTCGTCAACGACCAAATGTGCAGAAACCACTGACTTGGCAAAGACCAGAACGGGAACCAACGCCATCTCCACATCGGATGATACCGACCCTATCGCGAGCACACCCGAGGAAACACACTCACAGACGCAGAACATAGATATACACGCGAACAAAAAGGTAACAGATATAGCAGATACACAAGAGAGAGAGAGCAGGAAGCGAAAAGCAAGCGAGAGGGAGGGCGTTGTGGCTGGTCAGAGTGAGAGTGTCAGTACAACGGCCACACCGGCAAATGCAGGGAAGCTTAAACCCACAGCTGAAAGATCAGTAACAGGGGAGTCGACTGAGGGCTCCAGTCTGGAGCAAACGCCCGCAGGGATCCCAAGTGAAAAGCAGGAGAAATCAAGTACGGCCACTGTATCGAAGAAAAGAAGAGCGAGTGCTATTGGTGCTGGCAGCGCGAAGAACAGCGCTAGCAAGAAAGAAGGTAAGCTCGTTCAAATGAAGTTGTGATGTTGGGTGTTGCAAATATACGATTGATCTACGGCACGACAAATACGTGATTGGCGTCAGCGTAGTCACTTTTTTATATGCGTCAAAGGTGTGAAATGTTTTGTTCGCTTTTTGAGACCTCTCTCTCCAGGATAGTAGATTGCCGAGTTTTTTCTTTTTGCAATGCAAACTGGCTTACGCATAATGGTTGTAGCCTTAATCTGGATTGAATAATACCACTTGGACGTACGTACATATTTGTAATACACATACACCATCATCTTTATGGACACTTGTGTAAAAGCTCAGGGGTTCGTGTGACTTCTCATAGCTGGGACAAAAATAAATGTCAAAATTCACCAACTAGTTTCTATTATTTAAAGTTCACATGCCCTTGCGACATCTCAGTTGGCAAATGAAGATATTCATTTATATATATATATATATATATATATATATATTCGTTATAAACATATTATGCTTTAAAATTTTATACTTCCTGTATTTTGCATTTGTCCTTGGAGACTGGCATAATATTCCTATATTTCCATTGAATGCTCATGACCTGAGAATGATTTTAATTTTTTAAATCGTTAACCTGTAAGCACTCTTTGACCTGGACCCTTCACTCGTGCAAGTTCTGAGCTGAAATGGCAAAAGTGCCGATCAGTTTCTAACCCGAGTATACTGACGCTACTTGCATTTAATCCACCTCTGCTAGCTCTGGAAAATGAAAGAGAACGGAAAAGGTTGGCTAAAGAGCAAGAGCGACTGGAAAAAATGAAACAACGAGAAGAAGAAAAGCAGGCCAAGGAGGAGGAAAGAGCCGCCAAGCGCAAGAAGATTGAGCAGGAGAGGGAGCGCAAGGAGGCCATCAAGACGGCTGAAAGGGAGAAGGCAGAGAAGGTGTGGCGGCATGTGTGTGCACGTGTGCTTGCCTGTGTGTGGTAGATCGTTTTGTGTATGTGCAGACGTGTGGCGGCATGTGCGTTCTGTATTGATATTTGTACAAGTGTGGAAATTGTTGTCTTGCTCGACATACATTGCGAGACTTTTTTATACTGTTGGCTACACAATCAAGGTGATTACAATGTTTCTACAAATATTAAAGGCACGATGCAAGTCCGGTATGATAACTCAGAACACGGAAAGTAAACAGTATAAACTCGCGCCAAATGATAAAAGATTCTTCCGCTGAACGCATATCTGGTACTACCATCTGCGACCTCTAACAGATCAAACAAGAACAAAAAGAGGCGCGAGAAAAGATTCGGCTCGCCAAAGAGGCGGAAAAACAAGCGGTGATCGACAAGAGGGACAGGGAGCGCGCTGAAAAGGACGCGGAAAAGGCTAAGGTAGACGCTGAAAAAGAAGCAATCCGATTGGCCAAGCAGAAAGAAGAAGATAAGGCTATTGCCAAAAAGCGAAAGCAGGTACGGTAAATGTTATGTAACGTTCTAGGTTCAAACTGCATGTAATAACAGTCCAACAGTTCTACTAGTAAATGACGTTCGTGGCTCTGTGCAATGTATATCATTCGTTTTCGAATTGTGTAGCGTGTATTTGGGACTATTCAAGCGTGTTTGGGTCGTGATTTATCCGAGCAGCTCCCTCGTATACTCAAAATCGCATCATCGTAGTACAGGACGATGTATGTTTGTCCCACAGCTTCTAAATCGACTCCAGTGTACTCACATGTCTGTATTGTGTGTGTGTGTTTGTGTGTGTGTGTGCGTGTGTATTTGTATATATATATATATATATATATATATATATATATATATATATGCGTCAATGCGTCGAATTCTGTAGATCCCTGCTCACTGCATAATCTGGCGTGGCGACCCATACACATGGTGAATGAGATAATAGTATTTATAGATATGTGTGTTCCTCTTTGCTGTGTGCAAACCGTGGCATAAATGTTGAGATCAGTTACTAGGAATATCATTCTGAAAGAGTATGTCTGAAGTTTGATTTAGCTAACATTCTTGAAGGCAGACAACGTTTAAGTGAACACATTATCTACATATACATATGCATGCCTAAACTCTGACCTACTCTATGTAATATGTCTGTGGTTGCCGACAAACCTGTAAATTATTGGCTTGTAAAAGGTCCTGATGCATTTACTAACGGCAACAATCAACGTACAGGCGGCAATGTTTAGCAACTTCTTCGTGAAGCCTTCCGGAGGTGCAGGCTCGTGTTCCAGTGGCAGTAGCGCTAAATCAGAAACAGCGACCAGAGTTATAGATCCCTCTACAGATGCGAATGGCAACACACTAGAACCATCGGCTAACAACTCAATTTTGACGGGAAAAATGACTGAAATCAAGGCTTTCGAAGAGTACTTTATACCGTTTGAGGTGCCATTACATGCACGCATGGCCAAGAGTTCTGTGCGTAGGCCTTTAAGCGAAGTTGAGTTTGTTGCTCTGCATCGCACGTGGGGTAGTGCGAGACAAAGCGCACAACCCGATAAGGACACTGAAACCATGAAGGTGATCATTCCAAACCAGGGTACAGATAGTGAAGACAATGCCGTCGCCAGTAAAGCCATGCTGGAAGAGCTGATAAGTTACGGTCAGTCCGGCAAGTGGCGTGTAGAGGCCGATACAAAGAGAAACAAAAAGCAAAATATGGGAGAACAAAACGATGAGGATGTTGTGTGTCTGGGCTCCGCACCAGGATCTTCTGGTGTATCGAAGGAAGCTTATACCGGATTAGGGGTAAGTCGTTCCGTTGACTTTTTTAGGAATCTTGCTGTGGTCGTTTCAATTTAGATGTTCATCGTACCTTCCTGTTTGTAGCAGTTTGCAGCAGTTTGTTTGCGAATTTACACTTCATTTTTCTTATTATTATGTATTCGTACACAAATGTTGGGTTAGTATCACCCAAATCTCACACATGTACCTCACTCTCCCCCTTTTTCCTCTATCAGGGATCACAAACCATGCACCTGAAGCTGCTGCAATTCCACGACAACTACCGGCCGCCCTACTTTGGCACGTGGTCACGTAAGAGCGCACAAATCTCCGGACGTGCGCCTTTCAAAATGGACACGGACCTGTTCGATTACGATGTTGTCAGCGATGAAGAGTGGAGGTGCGTAGCGAGGGACTGGGCAATGTCTATGTGCTTTTGGATATGGGTGCCGATCTGCTTGTATACATGCGTTTTCTCGGTTTGCATGTTAAACTGCACTTATCGCCGACTAAATTTTGCTTAGTTTCACCATTTTTTTTTTATTTATTAGCATTGGAGTGTGTATGATCTCATTACGGGAAGTCGTATCCACATGCCCATACACTCAAGGCGATACATGTACTTATTTCTTAGTTGGCTGAGAGAGGCACTTTTTTTAAGTTTATGTGCAAAATTGTGTGCAGTTTTGATATTGCATATGGATAGCTTGTGCTCATAAGACTCTGAGCAACACTCTCTATTATTGTGAGCTTTTATGATTATCTCTGCGACGAATTTAAACGCATGCCATGATGAAACCTATTATTTTTTTTCCCTCAAATTGTAGGAGGAGCCAGAGGGTGAGGATCTATCTGATGATGAAAAGGAAGCCGACGCTGACGGTGAGTTTAGCTCCGAATGTCAACGTCTTGTTTATAATAGTGTGCGCGTACTCCGCAATTCAGTGTGGTAGTATAACAGTCTTAGACTTTGAATTTTGTTCGTTCTCCGGATTGTCCTCGCATAACTTTCCTATTTATATCGTCTATGCACCCCTACCTCAGCCGAAGATGTGGAAGAAGAAGAAGACGGGTTTGTGGTACCGCACGGCTATCTATCTGACGATGAAGGTGTGGTCGATGGGGAGGGTGACGAAAAGGACGAGTCGTCAAAGTTGGGCATTCGCAATGAAGCGCGTGACAAGAAACTAGAGATTGCTGGAGCCAGGGCAGCTATGGTATGGAGGTGTCTGTGAAAACTGGAAGGTTAAGTGGTGCAATCGGCGTATCTGATGTGCGCCGTCGTGAGTTAGTTTGTAGTACTAAGCTGAAGCAGCTATGATTTGTGTATGTCTTAGTTTGTAAGGCAATTCCTACAGCAATACCTAAGTGAGTGTGTGTGGTCAAACGAAGATATGCCGTCGGTTCGCGTTTTTTATACTACGTAATCGGTAGTGACTATGGAATGCTGTCAACGTAGCATATATGTATCCCTGGGATTGATGTGAATATGTGTGCGTGTGATATTGTGCTATTGTGTGCGTGTGATATTGTGCTATTGTGTGCGTGTGATATTGTGCTATTATGTGCTGTTATGTCTGTGATCCCCGGTGGCTTCACCAGGGGTTGCTGCGATGCGTGCGTGTGATATTGTGCAATTGTGTGTTGTTATGTCTGTGATCCTCTGTGGCTTCACAGTACCCACGTGCGGGTTCGAAAAAATGTTTCTTCTTAAACTGCTAGAGTACGCATACATGTAGGTTTGAGGTGCGTTGCGTATCTGTGACAAGTGTGCAAACGTGATTGTTATATGAATTTCTTCCACTCGCGAGTGTATAATTTTCATCTTTTGTTTTGCATTGCGCTCATCTGGCGCGTCGCATTATGCAATCTATGTATACGTCCGCGTTCCCATTGTTGTTAGAAAAAAATCCTTTGAGGACGATCAAACATTATGTCCACGTATTCACTCGCTGGTACTAGTCAATCCCGCTTAAACTCTTGTATCGAAGACTTCAGCGAGCTTTTCTTGTGAGATTCAATATCTCAAGGTTCTTGTATATAGTCAGTGGTACGTTTTCTTGGCTGCATGGTTGCACACAGTATGATACTGTTGTCTATGCGTGCGCACATTTCGACTTCAAGTTCTATACCCACAGCGAACACCGGTACACGCTAGCTGCAGACATCTCTGTCTCATGTTGCTAAACGCTATCTTATTTGATATTCATGGTGTAAACTCGCAATCTCACTTATGTATCTAGCGGCCAATTCAAAACTCTCTAAATTATTCGACAGTCTTTGTGCGCGTGGCGTATGTAAACTTTATATGTACCTCCACGTGTATTTCGCTTTACAGAGCCATCTCCGCTTGCGACCAGTGGTGATAGGCTGTATATATGACGATGACGAGGGTTGTCTCAACGAGAAAGACCAGAAGCAGCTGGCTTGTCTGCAGACGTATGCTATCGTTCCGACGAACCCCCAAGAGGTGTGATGCTCGTTTAAACTAAACCCCAAGTTCGTCTCTTGCTTAGTTTTTTTAGTCGTCAGGGTGTTATTTCTTTCACGTGTATTCTTCAAATACGTGTGACCACTGCGAGCAGGTGTTGGAATCGTTATTCAGGCCAGTTTGCAATAGCGTAAGTTTCACTTCATCCCTTTATTGTGATGCTGGGTGTCTGTGATCGGAGGTCGTCTTTCGCATCGCTCGTCTGTTGTGCTGTACATATTTAGCACTCACTAGTGGTGGTCATCGAATGGAATAAAACACAAGCACATACCATCCCCCTTGCCACGTCATGCATTCTTTGTCTCCAATGCGCATGCTCTGCCCATGAACATACTCATACATACACGCACACATGCTCGTGTTTTTGGCTTACTACACCACAGTTCGCCGCCAGACACACCTTTTTATTACGCTTTGTCGACATATCAAATATTTTAAAAGTCTCCTACTATCCACACCTTCCACACGATGTGCGCAATGAACAGCTCTGAATTGCCCACATTTTTCTCTACGCTCACCCCAGCTTCCAATTTGTGTGGATGAACCAATACCTGAACCCTCGCCACCACCGCCACCTAAGGCCCAGACGGAGCTCACCCAGAGCAGACAAATGAACTGGTGGCGCTGGTACACGCTAATAATTACAAGCTGGTGTGTGAGTTGATTAACTTTCAAGTCGTGCTGTTTGCTACAATTCCTGCCCTGATGTACATACATGATATGACATTTTGCGTGACTGGGCACACGTGAAAACTAGAGCATGCAGGCGCCCGCGTTTGTTTTGAATTGGTCTGATGTGAATTTGATAGCATAGATATATGCAGGCTACACTCAGCTACTAAGCTACAAACCAAGCCGGAAAGCATTTGTGCCCGCCTGTTGATATACTTCTGAGCTGTACCTTTGCCCATCGATATATATATATTAGGTGTAGGTAAAAGAGCAATACTAAAAAAAGCAAGGCAATTGAATATTCCGACATGTAAAGTGGAGCAAAATAAGAACGAATGTCCTGCAAGAATAATCATGGTTTTAAATCGGTTTTCTCAGATTTCCTATCTCTCGATATCTATGAAAAACGCAGAAAATATTCTCGGACGAATTCAGAGTTAAGTATCCTGAATTGAGGGTGAAACTGGTGAAGGACGCCATCAAGAGCTTCGCCGAGTGGGGCAGGCGTAACGGTGAACCATTCAGACGATGGTATGAGCATTTTTGATAGGATTCGACAACTTTGCTGGCAATAAACCTTAACTAGGTTTGTGCGAGCCACAAAGTGTTTTGCATATATGACTATGACTGATCTTGACCGTGCAGATACAATCGCTAAGCACCCACAAATACAAACTTTGTCAGTATGCTCAACTCCTACACCTTTTTTTCGAATCAGGTGGCTAACACCCGAAATCTTAGAAAAGTACGGGCTTCCCTCAGGAACCAGCCAAACCAACTCCCGCGGCCACTGCCACCGTCTGCTACAGCCAATACTACAGCCACTACCGCGTCAGCCGTAGCACCCAGTAAAGCCAAACAAATGCCGCCAAGCCCACCAAAGTTCTTCCCAAATCAGCAAACAAGCGCCCGTTAAAGCGACTGACCGACCTAACATTGCTGATACGTTAACGACTAAGGCTTTGCCAGCGGTGGCTGTGTTCCAGTTTCTAGAGAGGTAGCTGATACAAAAGCACAGACCACTAAGGCCCAACCTTCGATTTCGGATTTCTTTCCGAACTAAGGTGTGT